>OVAN01001020.1:22826-46298 GCA_900406275.1 Anastatica hierochuntica | reverse complement strand
TAGATTTGCAATTGACCACAATTTGTAGGTTATTTTTGAAATCACCCCTATATTTTAAGTTAAGAAACGATAAAGTTGAGCTAAAGGTATTTGGTTTGAACTAGGAGAAAAGTTACTAAATTCTACAATGTCATTCATTTTGATTGAAGTCAACAGTGAGATTAAGTCATAACATCTCTCTGTATGGCTTGAAAAAATAGATTTATATCATAACATTGGCATGTATTTGGTTTTTGAACTAGAAACAAAGTGACATTAAGGCGTATGCTTGATTAAGGTTGTGATTCGTGAAGGAGTATCTTGGCTTCTTCCTGGAGTTCTATTTATTGATGAGGTACTTGCTGATGTAGTTGGGCTATCAAAGTAGGATTGTGATAGCTTTTGTGGAGTACGGTCAAATATAACATTTCCTGACACCGGACTCTTGAATACTTCCATAGACAAAGATATTGTAAAACTGAAAATTGGTGCCAATCAAGTACAAGATTTGCTGAAATGGAGAAAAGAGGCTTACTAAAAGCCAATTCATGTGCTTTGATAATACAATTTGTTAAGACTTTATGAATGTTTTTCCCCTTGGTGTTTACTGTTAAAGACATTTTAATTTTTTCAGTTTGGTGGGAAAGAAAGTATTTTTGTTTCAATTAGTTTAGAAAAGGGACAGTCAAACATTTTTATAAGCTCTCTTTGATTTCTTCTATGTATACACGAAATCATGGTGTTGCACAAAAGGAGCTCTTCTTGTGGTTCTCTGTCAAAGGACTAGACGTTGATCTCGAGATCTCGCGTTTATCCACGATGTCGGTGTCGTTGCTAAGCGACTTTTTCTCTCGCTCTTCGAGCTCCCTCCAGATGGCACTAGCCATAACCGAAACCACAAACGACTGATACTAACGAACATAATGCTTTGGTGATATACATAAGACTGTGTGAAACTAAAACTGAAGTTGAGGCTATAATTATTAAAACAGTCCAACAGGAGTTGTGAGCTACTAAGCTTGAAGGGAAACAATTAGAGAGGAAGGTAAAGAGAACAGAGAAGGAAACATTTAGAGAGGAAGGTTAAGAGAATAAAGACTATGATTTCATCTATATGGAGATACGTTCTGCATATTGAAATGCTCATCTGTTGGTATTTTTTTTTTGTGATGTTGATGGTGTGGTTAGAATTAAGACGTGAACACTACAAAACATAAACCCATGTCATATAAGAAATTTCTTTACCCTTTTAAATGTATTCTCTTTAAATTGTATGCTTTCTTTCAAAATTAAAATTTGCATCAAAGTTAAAGTCATAAACAAGAAGAAATCGGTGACTTTACAAAACCTTGCACTAGCTTGTTAGCTACTAAAAGAGGAGAAGACATTAAACTTTTGATTCACATGAACTACTAAAGCTAACGATAAAACAATGCATCATTTGATAAAATTCACACTATTATATTGTTTGTATTTATTCGAGTACGATATTAGTCTAAGATATATTGAATATTTCAGCAAGGAAAACTAACCCTCGCATGCATCATTTTGATAAATCACGCTAATATATTATATTTTTGTATATGTTCATGTACTATATTAGTTTAAGATATTCAGTATTCCAACAAGAAAAACTAACCCGTGCATATGCGCGAGTATCGGTCTAGTGTATATTAAAAGTCTAATACGACCAAACAAAATAATAAAATAACATTTGTAGGCTTTCTCATATGACATTCGTCTTCTTCGACAAAGAAATTGTAGAGAATGTTCTCAAAATCAATGGTACTTATAATCTGAAAATCACTCTGTAATTGGTTATTCAATTCAGATGCAGGAGTTTACAAAAATATAATCACATAATAATCAGAAAGTCACAATTCGTTTGTGTATTTCGTCGTGCGCAAAATAGTAGCTAATGAGAATCCTGTGAAGTGACCACGAAGAAACTGAAAATCTTGGATGAACATATAAAAAGTTGGCAATCATCCGGGTTCTGAAGAATATTGAAAAGTTCTATCCAATTTGTCTCAAACATCTGACAACCTATTCTTATGGTATGTAGTTCTGACATTGCCCAAAATAGAGTTTCATATCTCAATGGAAAGGTGAGACGCTCCGTCGAAGGCATTTCGCCCCAAGTAAGATTACCTTATTATCCATATTTTGACAAATCCAATCAAGTCCGAAGGTGGGATCAAATTGTTTCCCAAATCCTCTAAACGACAGATTAAATCTGACCTTGGACTCTCTGTCACTACGCGTTCTTCAATCGAAGTTGGTACAATCTGCGCTTCTTTCCAAGCTACAAAATTAGTCTATGCGTCCTTTAAAATGTCGTCGACTTCTAGTTGTATTCCTTTGAATACTTTTTGATTTCTTGCTTTCCAAATTAATCATAATACTCATGGATAGAGTTCACACCCTCTACCTTGGCCCCCCAAAGGATTCCGCCAAAAATGATATTCCATATTAATGTAATGTGATTTTGTTGGAAAACCCTTCGACTTTGTAAGATTTGTGAAAAAATTCCAAATCTGCATAATTGAATCTCTAAAATCCTTAAAAATAGAGAATTAACGCTACGAAAGTAGGTTAGTTCTAATTTAGTGAATTGAGTTTTAGATGGTTCTTAACCGTTTCCCAACAAAAAATATGCAATCATGATTCCTGAGAATACCCTGTGCCCATCGTTTTTCTCTATTGTTGACAGACCAATCCACTTTCTCTGCTCTTTGCCTTCTTGTTTTGATTTTAACATACCTATACCAATTCCTCTTTTTCGTCTAAGCCCGTGTTGGTCTATCGTTCTTCGTGTGATCTTTGGTCTCTGTGGATTCAAACCCGAACCAGTACAACGTGCATATCTGTGCGCTTGCAGTTGTTTATTCGGGTGAAAAATTGACCTATCAAAGGTCGTATTAAAATCTTCCAGAGATTTGAAGCCTAAATCGTACATCCTCTTTTAGAATAAAAAATTGTTTCATGCAACCCAATGGAGACCTTTGTTACATCCATTAGAGCTCCACCTGAATTTGGAAATCGCACTAGTTAACTTCAAGGTTAACCCTTGGGGAAGCTTGAAAAATGACATGACATAGTTGGGTAGTGCAAGAGCAACTACTTTTATCTGAATTTTGGTGCCCCCTTTTGATAGAAATCTGGATGACCATCCATTTACTCGGACTTCTAACCATTCTCTAACATAATTAAAGATCCGACTCTTAGGACCACCTAAGGTTTTAGGGATTTCTAGATAATTGCCCATACCCTCCCCCTTTTGTTATGCCTAGTTGTATCTTCATCATGTCTTTAGCTTGTTCGGGAACATTTTCCCCAAACATAATTGACGACTTATCAAAATTTATTACTTGTCGAGAGGCAGCCTTAAATTCCAATAGAATATCCAAGATGGCTTGACATTGCATGCCTATACCTTGTAGAAGAAAATGCTATCTAGCGAAGAGCAAATGGGAAATCGAAGGGCTCTACAGTCCAATCTTTATCCCTAATCATGTAATATCCATTTACTTTATTTAATATTTGCGATAAGAACTTCCGTGCAAATGATAATGTGATACAATGATAAAGGGTCACCTTGTCTTAGACCTCTCTTGGGACAATGTTCTCCGTCGGTCTGCCATTAAAGAGAACTTTATATAACATCGACCGAAGACACCACAGTAAACAGGAGACCCATACCTATCCAAAACTCAGTTTCTACATAAGCGCTTTGATGTGTGTCAAGTTTCATCCAAAAACCGAAACTACAGCGGCAAGTGCACAACGTAGTTGTAGCACTTCAAATATCGGTCCCACGAGGATGAGAAGTGCACTAAGGATCTATGGACTTTCAAATTAGCTAAGAAGAAACATAAATGGGCTGGTTTTTGGTTTTAAATGAAATTAAGAAACTAAGCAGAATGTAAAAGCAAAGAAAAATCAATGAAAGATAGATGTTAAAAAATAGGAAATTGTAGAGAACGTAAACTAGCATGAAAGGGTTCTACTTTCGGGTGTTGTTCAGCTTAGGTATAGAATACAACCCAGAATTATACCCTCTCTACTTTCGACGTTCGGGGCACTATACTAATCAAAACCAAGGGACTCAACTTTTGCAGGTCCTTGTAGAAGACAAGTACGCATTAACTATGTGTGTATGATTGATTGTTCACAATACTAGATCGATCTACTTTCAGATCCTACATAGAATCGCTCACCAAATACTAGTTCCTGCGGTAAGTTAAGCTTTTGGAATGGATAACACTATAGATCTACTCACTAACTGGCCTAGGAAGTGAGATAGCATTGAATATGAGCAAAGGTGAAAACGTTAATGATAAATCCTAATATAATTGAATCCCTAAACATACATGATCATGAACTCGTGATAGCCTACTGGCTAACTAGAAAACTACTTTAGATTGAACATGTCAAACACGCAGCAACAAAGATAAGTAAGCATTAAATCAATCAGAGACAAAGAAGAATGATGAAACTGAGTTTTATTACTGAAACGATGAAAAAAACGATGAAAGAAACAATGAAGTCTTGAGATGGGAAGGTCACTTTCCAAAGGGGCTCATCCCTGCCTCCTTAAGCTTCTAATATAACCTAAGACAATGCAAATCTATGAAATCTAAAGGCTAAAAACAAGTACAAATAGCTTTTGTCCAACTTTAGGTCAATTAGGATAAAATCGGGCCTTAAGATCCTTTCAATTTGGACTTCTTGTAGAAGGGATTTTACTTGAGTTCTTGGGCATGTAAAAGCTTGTAAGGCATCCACATTGGTCGTGTTAAGGTATTGATGGAAACTAAAGTCGTGATCCTTTAGTTCTAGCCTTCCTACGCATCCTTCATTCGCGAGCCAACATGACCATTTTTCAGTGTATTTAATATAAATCTTGATCCATTGCTCCAAATGATGTGAAACCACTTTCATATGAAAGATAACTCAATTCTCTAGCTTCTGCCCAAATTTCATCAAAATCAAACGGGGGAAACACCTTCATGTTGGATGATCTTTTTGATACTTGAAAATTGTCTAGAAACTAGCTTTTGCTGCAAATAGCTCCATATTGGTCCAAAATACATAGTTTGACCTGAAATGACTCAAAACACTACAAATACAGGAAAACTACCTTTTCATGCATAAATTTGCTTAAAAATAAGAAAACATACAAATATCCGTAGGAAATGTGGTAAACTATTGGTGTCATCAACTCCCCAAGACTTAGCTTCTAGCTCGTCCTCGAGCTAAGAAAATGAAGAACCAAGAAGAGGTTTGAAAACATGGAAACTAACCTGAACCTCTAGAACTTATTGGCAACTTAGACTAACGAAATCCACTATATGCCGACGTTGACATTTAGGTAGAACTCTGGTTTTCACCACAAACTTAACAACATTCCCGATTCATCCACAATTAACAAGACTAACCCAAGTTTTCCATCACTACTCCCTAAATATACAATCTGTGGTCTCTTCTAGGGAATATCGATCAAAGAACACATAGACTCAAACTTAATCAGAATCCTAAACAATTTAAGCCCACAATCGGTTCCTTTCCTCTTTCTTATTCACTTTTAAATGATATTTAGAGGCTGATTTTTCCCTACTTTTCTAGGTTATCATTTTATTTTTTCTATCAGCCTCTTGAGAATCGATCTTTCCCTACTTTTCTAGGGATATCATTTTATTTTTTTCTATCAATCTCTTTATTATTTTTTTCTTTTAAAAACATTCAGATTTTATTGGTTCATAAATTTACAATAAGCATAAGCATCTTTTTTGATGATTTTTATTGAATAGGAAAGAGGGGCACCTTAGACTTAATTTTGCTAGGTCTAAAGAGGAATCCGATTCAATGTATACCAAGCCCCAAGAAGAGAAAATTAAGTTTATTAAATGTTGAGTAGCTAAGGATTATCCAGATATCAAATGTTATGGTGCTTTAGTTAGCTAATCCATTTAGGTTATCCCGTTCGATAAAACTGTAGTCAAACACATACACTAGTCATTAGAAACTTGGTTAGTTCATAGTCAAACTTGTTTCCAGACTGACTTTGACTAAATAAAACATTTTTATTTTGAAATTTTTTTAAAACAACACAAATCTACAAAAAAGAATCAAAAACAAAGAAAAAGAAGCAATAGTAACAATAAGAATCCCCCCCAGACTTAACTTACACCGTCCCGGTGTAAAATCAAGTGGGGTAGGTACTGAAAACTAATGAAAAAGATAGGGAATAGGAAACATTTAGCTACTGGCCGAGATTTTGGTGAATATATTCGACCATATGTGATGTTTCGGTAAACTGAAATTTGGCTCGTTTGGCCGTTTTTGCAAACCGTGAAGAATGCTTCGACCAAATTGAATCTCCAATAAAGAATAACATATTTTCTAAGTAAAAATGAATTTTAAAATTCTGGAGCTCGTACCTTATATGATTTGGCCGAGTTTGGTCTCTGGTAAGCTTCGTTTGGCTCGTTTGATGGAAAATCGGGCTGTTTTTAAATTGGGACCGCTCCAGGGCTGATTTCTCTTAAGCATTGCCTTCTCCATATTCTATTTAATGGTTAATATTAAATTTTATAGCTCGGTTTTCTTGGCGGAGCTCGTTTTGACTTTAGCATGTTTTCTTCGGTTTTTGCCCAATCGGATGGCTCTGAAATGAAATGTGAGCGCCCCAAAATTGTTTGGGCAGTTCTTTATATCTTTCCCACTTTTACTAGTTATCTTCAGTGGTAAGACTTGGTTCAACTCCTACATAAGTGTTTTGAATAAACCAAATTCCTCTGTTGAGCCAAAGTCGTGTGATCATCTTACTAGCCGAGTAGTCATATTTTTTTGAATGTATTGGATGAAAATGCTCCGGCATGACAGGTGGTTTGACTAAGATTGCTCTTTAGATGCTCCGGTTACGTTCCTCGTCCATTTAATCACATTTTTTAGCCTTTGGATGTGCTTGAAGAGCAGTTTTACCTTGATGAAATCTTTTGTAGCCTCAAAACACTTCTCCTTTTGGCAGATATTGTTTGTCTTGGTTGCAAAAATTGCTCAGTTTGAGAATCCTTGTAGCTTCAAGTGTGTTCTTTGTGTTCTGAACGTCCGGACCGTCAAAACATCTTGATTTGATGAATATGACATGATTTCGATGTTGGTCCTTGTAGAAATTGAGTTTGGTATTGATGCAACTAAGAAAATATGAAAATGGTACGTTTGGATGGTTTTACTCGGCCATGGGCTTGACCTGATGGAAATTGAGGTAGTGTTGGCAAAAATGGATGGTCCCATGGGAAAATGGTTGGGGAGAAGGTCTGACCGGTTGTGTGAGTGCTGGGACCGGTTTTTGATAAGGAAGTCTTCGTGCCAGGTGTTGGAGGAATGTGGCCACGGGTGGTTGAGGTAGAGGAGTGCTACGACCGGTCGGGGTAGGCTATGGAGAAGGCAGCCGGTGCTGGAGGTCACGTGGGCCGGTCCTGGAGCTAGGTGAGGGTGGGGGCATGAGGAGCATGGCACCGGGCGGTCTAAATGGCATGACCGGTTCTTGGCAAAGAGAAGCTCGTGGTCGGTCCTAGGGTTTAAATGCCTCATCTGGTCATGGCACTTGATCTGTGGCACTGGGTTGTGGCCATTTTTGGTCCTTGGGCCGGTTAGAATGCTCCTGTGGTTTGGTCGTGTGGTTTTGATGTTCTGAATATTCCCAAAGTGTTCGGATTGCAACTTTCTCCAATTTTCTTCGATTCCTAGTGTGTTCCCACGAAAAATAAAACATATAAACTATTAAAAAAATTTTGAAAAATCAAATAATATCCAATATAACACCAATTCATCCTAAGATCAAATCCTTAAAATCAAAGGAATAAAAATAAAGTCTAAAGTTTAAAGAAACTATGGGTTGCCTCCCATAAAAGCTTGTTTAAGGTCTTTAGCTCGACCTTTGGGTTATTTGTAATGTTGCTGACTAGATAAGGGTTTTTTCACACCCTTTTGTTGCATTACCAATGATTCATTAAAGATCTCAATTGGTTTTATAGATTCCCACTTTGGTTGACTCCATGGAATTAGTTTCAGACCTTGAAATCGTCTTGGATAGGATTGAGGAGGTGATGCATAGTAGAAAGACTCCTTGCTGATATTATGAGCTTTAAAATCTATTTAAACTAATCCTTAGTAGCTCCTAATGTCTCCAAGAATTCACTTTCAGTTCTTAAAATTTCTTCTTGCTTGTGGGCAAACAGAATTTTTAAGATCGATTTTGTAACTTGGATCGTCGGGGTCGTCATCCAAGACACGTGATACACCAATGGTTTGGGTAAAACATGGCTGGCCAACCCTTTAATCATCATGGTTGTACATTCTCCTTGCTGGTCATGAGGTACATCTTCAAATCGTGTAAGAACTAGTGTCTTCTCAACACGTTTTTCTTCATATTCTTCAAGGTAAGTGTACAAACCATCAAGCTTTTCTCCTAAAGCATGAAGTATATGAGGATCATAGTCCTTATTTTTGATTATGAGTTTGATGAAGTGCTTGATATCTCCATGTTGTATGTTCATCTTATCGGTTTTTATGGCGAAATCGCCAATTTCGCTATCTAGTTTCTTTTTCTTCTTAAGGTCATTGTGAATTCTTTTGACCTTGATATCATGCTTCGAAATTTCATTAGAATCAGTAGAAAAAAGATTCTCCACGTGCTCCTCTTTATGCTTGAGCATTCTTCCCTTCGATGCCACAATCCGATTTTCTTCGATTTGTTTGGTTTCTCCGATTTGAAGATCTTCCTCAGTATAGACTGAGATCTTTTATTGATGGAATCTTACACTGCAGTTAAAGAGTCTTCTAGGTTTTGGATTATAGCTTTAAGGTCTCCAAACTTCTTAATTTGGTCGAAGTGCATGCTATCGAGCTTCGTTTTGAATGTTTCATTCGCTTCTCTTTCATCTTCGATGAGTTAAACCACCAAGTTTTCAATTGAACACTTGAGATACTCCTTTGCCATGTGATTATGATCTTGTTAAGGCTCTGGACGTGGCTGGTATGATGGGAGAATGTGGTTCTGATGATGAACCACATGTGCTGAAATCTTGTGCTCATGCGTGTTGGTATGAATGATGATTATAATGATTTTCCAGTAGCAAAGGACTTGGAAAGCATTCTCCAATTATAGGTTGAATGTTGGGTCCTAGCAATCGATCATACTCTTATTGAGTTTGACAGATATCTTCCTCCGGATGAAACCATGATCGATTTCTTCGAAAGTATATATCTTCTTCTCATTGATGTTGATATTTTTGATGATCATGATGGCTGTAGCCCCAAGATTTTGTGGCCTCAGTAGTATTGGAATTCGTAATGATTTATAAACGTTTTATAAATATATTACGAATTCAATTCCAGGAATCGTGCAAATTATTGACTTTGAATCTAATCTACGAGTATCGAATATACCTGGAAAAAAATGCAATGGAACTTTGATCTAGATTTTGATCGAGGTTTCTAAGCACTCCAAGCGTCGTGCTTCTATCGGTATCCACACACACTCAAACTGGATCAAATCAGGGTGCTAGCGTCGTTGATATCATATCACAAAAATTAGACAAACATTTTGTCTCAGTATAATTTTTAGGGTTTTGTTGTGTCCCACACGTTTCAAAAGGATTGATTAATTATCTTGATAATTATCAATAGGTATATATAGTCAAACTCTTTCTTCTCAACCAACAAACACACACAATAACGTAGTGGGTAAAGCCCAATAATGCTCGAGTGATTTGTAGTCAAATCTAATTTGACTAATTGGCAAATATACATTTACATATTAATATATAAGTATAATATTGTTATTTTATTTATCATATAAAGAAAGTAACCAAAATCCTTAAAATACTTTGATCCAATTTGTTTAGGTGTGTGACCCTATAAGATCATATAATATTAGTAACATATTCATAATCCAAAGATTATAAGCGGTCTCTAGCAAAACATTATAACCACCTAATATTATACAATGTGTCAACCTCAACACTACAATTTTATTTAGAGTAAAGTACAAATGATTTCAGAAGATTCCCAACAATCTCCCACTTGTACTGGAATCATTTATTCCTACAATCTCTTTGTCCATATATCTCGATCTGATCATAAAGCAAGAAAAAATGTCATCTTTATATAGTCAAACCATGTTTACCGAACTCTGATTTATACTGATTAAACAAACGACTAACATTCATCTCGTTTGAGCATGACCATGCATTTCTCAGTATCAAATCTTTAACAGGCCTAGAGATATCTCTCCCGTTATATAGGTGGGACAAATCCGCTCTTGTCCCATCCATGTCTCTTATACACTTTATAATACACCCAATCAATGCCTTTATAATCACCTGTTACGGTTGATGTTTGACAAAGTCAAAGTGAATCAATCCATGTATGAGAGAACATGATGAACTCAGATCAAAAGACTTTACTCTATAGTTGTAATGAGAAACTCTAATGACATTGATATATCAATCTTGTAGAGTTTTCATAGTGAATTAGTCCGATAATGTATTCTCTAACACATCTATCTATGTGATTGACTTTAATACGACATATCAATGACTCCATGAAACTTAGTCATCAGCCACCTCACATACTAGTCACCCATAATTATTAATGTCCCTGCTTAATAACCTGACTATGGACCTCAATAATTTATGTCATTTATCACTTATAGGGTTTCATGATCGAGTTACGTACTTGATGACCTATAAGAACAATACAAATTATTATAGGGACTACTATTCAATATCCAATAATCAAACAATACATGAAACTGATTTCATTACTTCATACGTAGAAAATTCTATGTTTACCCAAACATCAATTCTGGAAACAAAGTTTCCACTAAACCCAAGATCGTATCTTTTAGAATCTAATATGACTTTCATATTTAGATCACTCAAGAGGTTTATTAGGAAACCACAAACTCTTAATCCCACTATTCCTTTAGATCACTATTTTTCCTAAGAAAAGAATTTTTCCAAGTAACAAAAAATTTGTTCTTTACTTCATCGTTGAATTCTTTGAACACTTTAAAGAACCAGGTGAATGAATTATCATATGACAATTAATGAAATAGAAACTTTCTTTGGCTTTTTAAAATCATTAGTTCTCATACATCTCTATGTATAAGATCTAACAAATCACTAGCTCTTTCACTAATCTTAGTAATAGAGCATTGGTCATTTTACTGGTAAATTAAGAGCATATAACTCATTAGATTCTAAATCAAATGAGTGTAGAGAATCCATCGGTATGAACTTTCCAATTGTCTCATTTACACGGTCCAAATGACAAAGCCAAAATAAAACTTACATTTCAGTCATAAGAAGACTCAGATGTTATAGACGATTAAACTCTGGCTTAGAACATAAACCTTATTCTCTAATGAGACTTTACTATAAATTTTATCACAATAAATCTAAAGCTTGTTTTGTTAAAAATATAAAATTCTTTCTCAAAATAAATTGATAATGAAAAACTCTTTAATTCTAAAGCCAGTTTCACACAAAAAATAAAATATTCCTACAACTAATCCAGCAACTCTTGCTCAATTCCTTAGTAGGTCTATTTTATCTTTCTTCATAGCTCTACTTCGGTTGAGGTGCTGCATAATTTCGTAAATGTAAGTACCACAACTGGTATCTAATACCCAACAATTAGAATTAAACTTTGTAACATTTACTTCTATAACATTTTACCTGAAGAAGAAGACTCAAAAGTCTTCTTTTTCAGCTCCTCCAAGTACTTCTTGCAATTTCTCTTCCAATGCCCAATACCATTACAATAATGACGCTTGTTATAACAAAAAGGACGACATTTAGACTTTTGGAAATTTTCAGACTTGTTAGATTTCTCAATCCAACCCGTTTTACCATATCCTTTGTCTTTACCATGTTTCTTAAACTTATTACCCTTTTGCTCCATCAGGACATTAGGATTTTCCTTTTTGATGTTTGGCTCAGCAGTTTTAAGCATCCCATGGAACTCAGACAAATTCTTCGTCAAGTTGTTCATGTTATAGTTCATAACCAACTGATCATTACTTGAAGGCAATGACTGCATGATTATGGCAGTAGCCAACTCTTGACTCATAGGACAATCAAGTTTTGTCAAGTTATCGATATAACCCATCATCTTTATGACATGTGGGATAACTGGATTGTCATGTGGCAGCTTGCATTCAATGAGAGATTAAACCGTTTTATATCTCTCAGTTCGTGCTTGTTCCCGAAACATCCCTTTCAAGCTAGCTATCATGTCTACCGGTGGCTCCATGTTCTCATATTGGTTTTTCAAATATGAGTTCATGGTAGTNAAGCATTCTTTTCTGCATGAGAAACACTTGACTTAGGCTTTTCAGGAAGCTCCTTTTCTAGGACATATTCCTTCTTTTTCTGTTTGAGAACAATTCTCAGGTTGCGGTACCATTCAAGGAAATTCGATCAGTTGAGTTTATCCTTCTCTAGGACAGATAGAAGTACAAGGTGTTGTAAGAGTTTGACATAAACGTCAGAAAAGAACAAGAAAGTTGAAATTGATGTTCGAGAATTTTAAGCATTCTCAACAATTAAGAACACTCTCATTACACTCAAAACAATTTATCCTCAAACTGAGTATAATGAACCAATATCCCTATTTCACATGAATTCGAGTGAGCTTTGGCTCATCGCCTGAATTCAAGCTATTCAGGTAAGCAACCACATTGCTAATTATATCAAATATAACTTTTGTCGTGGATGACATCTTATGTCTAATCCAACCCTATGTCTCTAAGTCCAAAACCGTTTTGATAGCCTAGTCAAGTGAACCAGTTTCTTTTCATATGGTAACCATTACTCTCTACCTCACTCATGTAATTGCGGACACCCAGCTTAGGTGTGTGACCCTCTAGGATCGTATAATATTAGTAACATATTCATAATCTATAGATTAAAATCGGTCTCTAGCAAAACATTATAACCACCTAATATTATACGATGTGTCAAACTCGACACTACAACTTTATTTAGAGTACAGTAAAATGATTTCAGGACATTCCCAACAATCTCCCACTTGTACTGGAATCATTTATTCCTATAATCTCTTTGTCCATATATTTCGATATGATCATAAGGCAAGAAAAAATGTCATGTTTATATAGTCACACCATGTTTGCCGAACTCTGATTTATACGGATTAAACAAATGACTAACATTCAGCTCGTTTGAGCATGACCATTCATTTCTCAGTATCAAATCTTCAATAGGCGTAGATATATCTCTCCCGTTATATAGATGGGACAAATCCTCTCTTGTCCCATCCATGTCTCTTATACACTTTATAATACACCCAATCAATGCCTTTATAACCACCTGTTACGGTTGACGTTTGACAAAGTCAAAGTGAATCAATCCATGTATAAGAGAACATGATGAACTCAGATCAAAGGACTATACTCTATATTTGTAATGAGAAACTCTAATGACATTCATATATCAATCTTGTAGAGTTTTCATAGTGAGTTAGTTCGATAATGTGTTCTCTAACACATCTATCTATGTGATTGACTTTAATACGACATATCAATGACTCCACGAAACTTAGTCATCAGCCACCTCACATACTAGTCATCCATAGTTATTAATGTCCCTGCTTAATAACCTGACTATGGACCTAGATAATTTATGTCATTTATCACTTATAGGGTTTCATGATCAAGTCACGTACTTGATGACCTATAAAAACAATATGAATTATTTTGGAACTACTATTCAATATCCAATAATCAAATAATACATGAAACTGATTTCATTACTTCAAACATAGAAAATTCTATGTTTACCAGAACATCAATTCTGGAAACAAAGCTTCCACTAAACCCAAGATCGTATCTTTCAGAATCTAATATGACTTTCATATTTAGATCACTCAAGAGGTTTATTAGGAAACCGCAAACTCTTACTCCCACTATTCCTTTAGACACTATTTTTCCTCAGAAAAGAATTTGTCCAAGTAACAAACAATTTGTTCTTTACTTCATCGTTGAGTTCTTTGAACACTTTAAAGAACCAGGTGAATGAATTATCATATGACCATTAATGAAATAGTAACTTTCTTTGACTTTTTAAAATCATTCGTTCTCATACATCTCTATGTATACGATCTAACAAATCACTAGCTCTTTCACTAATCTTAGTAATAGAGCATTGGTCATTTTACTGGTAAATTAAGAGCACATAACTAATTAGATTCTAAATCAAATGAGTGTAGAGAATCCATCGGTATGAACTTTCCAATTGTCTCATTTACACGGTCCAATTGACAAAGCCAAAATAAAACTTAGATTTCAATCATAAGAAGACTCAGATGTTATAGACGATTAAACTCTGGCTTAGAACATAAACCGTATTCTCTAATGAAACTTTACTATAAATTTTATCACAATAAATCTAAAGCTTGTTTTGTTAAAAAATATCAAATTCTTTCAAATCCAAATTTAAAGAAAATAATTGTCTAACTCAAAATAAATTGATAATGAAAAACTCTTTAATTCCAAAGCCAGTTTCACACGAAAAATAAAATATTCCTAGAACTAATCCAGCAACTCTTGCTCAATTCCTTAGTAGGTCTATTTTATCTTTCTTCATAGCTCTACTTCTGTTGAGGTGCTGCATAATTTCGTAAATGTAAGTACCAAAACTGCTATCTAACACCCAACAAGTAGAATTAAACTTTGTAACATTTACTTCTATAACATTTTACCTGAAGAAGAAGACTTAGAACTCTTCTTTTTCAGATCCTCCAAATACTTCTTGCAATTTCTCTTCCAATGCCTAATACCATTACAATAATGACGCTTGTTATAACAAGAAGTACCACATTTAGACTTTTGGAAATTTTTAGACTTGTTAGATTTCTCAATCCAACCCGTTTTACCATATCCTTTGTCTTTACCATGCTCCTTAAACTTATTACCCTTTTGCTTCATCAGGACATTAGAATTTTCCTTCTTGATGTTTGGCCCAGCAGTTTTAAGCATCCCATGGAACTCAGACAAATTCTTCGTCAAGTTGTTCATGTTATAGTTCATAACAAACTGATCATTACTTGAAAGCAATGACTGCATGATTATGTCAGTAGCCAACTCTTGACTCATAGGGCAATCAAGTTTTGTCAAGTTATCGATATAACCCATCATCTTTATGACATGTGGGCTAACTGGATTGTCATGTGACAGCTTTCATTCAATGAGAGATTAAACCGTTTTATATCTCTCAGTTCGTGCTTGTTCCTGAAACATCCCTTTCAAGCTAGCTATCATGTCTACCGGTGACTCCATGTTCTCATACTGGTTTTGCACATATGAGTTCATGGTAGTCAACATAAGACAACACACATCAACCCTATAACTGACATGCTTATCCCAAGCATTCTTTTCTGCATGAGAAACACTTGACTTAGGCTTTTCAGGAAGCTCCTTTTCTAGGACATATTCCTTCTTTTTCTGTTTGAGAACAATTCTCAGGTTGCGGTACCATTCAAGGAAATTCGATCAGTTGAGTTTATCCTTCTCTAGGACAGATAGCAGTACAAGGCGTTGTTGGAGTTTGACATAAACGTCAGAAAAGAACAAGAAAGTTTAAATTGATGTTCGAGAATTTTAAGCATTCTCAACAATTAAGAACTCTCTCATTATACTCAAGAAAATTTTTCCTCAAACTAAGTATAGTGAACCAATATCCATATTTTACATGAATTCGAGTGATCTTTGGCTCATCACCTGAATTCAAGCTATTTAGGTAAGCAACCACATTGCTAATTATATCAAATATAACTCTTGGTCGTGGATGACATCTTATGTCTAATCCAACCCTATGTCTCTAAGTCCAAAACCGTTTTGATAGCCTAGTCAAGTGAACCAATTTCTTTTCATATTGTAACCATTACTATCTGCCTCACTCATGTAATTGCGGACACCTTGCTTAGGTGTGTGACCCTATAGGATCGTATAATATTAGTAACATATTCATAATCTATAGATTATAAGTGGTCTCTACCAAAAAATTATAACCACCTAATATTATATGATATGTCAACCTCGACACTACAACTTTATTTAGAGTAAAGTACAAATGATTTCAGGACATTCCCAACAATCTCCCACTTGTAGTGGATTCATTTATTCCTATAATATTTTTGTCCATATATCTCGATCTGATCATAAGGCAAGAAAAATGTCATCTTTATAGAGTCAAACCATGTTTACCGAACTCTGATTTATACTGATTAAACAAACGACTAACATTCACCTCGTTTGAGCATGACCATGCATTTCTCAGTATCAAGTCTTCAATAGGCCTAGAGATATCTCTCCCGTTATATAGGTGGGACAAATCCTCTCTTGTCCCATCCATGTCTCTTATACACTTTATAATACACCCAATCAATACCTTTATAATCACCTGTTACGGTTGACGTTTGATAAAGTCAAAGTAAATCAATCCATGTATAAGAGAACATGATGAACTCAGATCAAAGGACTATACTCTATAGTTGTAATGAGAAACTCTAATGACATTCATATATCAATCTTGTAGAGTTTTCATAGTGAGTTAGTCCGATAATGTGTTCTCTAACACATCTATCTATGTGATTGACTTTAATACGACATATCAATGACTCCACGAAACTTAGTCATCAGCCACCTCACATACTAGTTATCCATAGTTATTAATGTCCCTGCTTAATAACCTCACTATGGACCTCAATAATTTATGTCATTTATCACTTATAGGGTTTCATGATCGAGTCACGTACTTGATGACCTATAAGAACAATATAAATTATTTTGGGACTATTATTCAGTATCCAATAATCAAATAATACATGAAACTGATTTCATTACTTCAAACATAGAAAATTATATGTTTACCCGTACATCAATTCTGGAAACAAAGCTTCCACTAAACCCAAGATCGTATCTTTCAGAAATCTAATATGACTTTCATACTTAGATCACTCAAGAGGTTTATTAGTAAACCACAAACTCTTACTCCCACTATTCCTTTAGACACTATTTTTCCAAAGAAAAGAATTTGTCCAAGTAACAAACAATTTGTTCTTTACTTCATCGTTGAATTCTTTGAATACTTAAAAGAACCAGGTGAATGAATTATCATATGACCGTTAATGAAATAGTAAATTTCTTTGGCTTTTTAAAATCATTAGTTCTCATACATCTCTATGTATAAGATCTGACAAATCACTAGCTCTTTCACTAAACTTAGTAATAGAGCATTGGTCAATTTACTGGTAAATTAAGAGCACATAACTCATTAGATTCTAAATCAAATGAGTGTAGAGAATCAATCTGTATGAACTTTTCAAATTGTGTCATTTACACGGTCCAAATGACAAAGCCAAAATAAAACTTAGATTTCAATAATAAGAAGACTCAGATGTTATAGACGATTAAACTCCGGCTTAGAACATAAACCTTATTGTCTAATGAGACTTTACTATAAATTTTATCACAATAAATCTAAAGCTTTTTTTGTTAAAAATATCAAATTCTTTCAAATCCAAATTTAAAGAAAATAATAGTCTTACTCAAAATAAATTGATAATGAAAAACTCTTTAATTCTATAGCCAGTTTCACACGAAAAATAAAATATTCCTACAACTAATCCAGCAACTCTTGCTCAATTCCTTAGTAGGTCTATTTTATCTTTCTTCATAGCTCTACTTCTGTTGAGGTTCTGCGTAATTTCATAAATGTAAGTACCACAACTGGTATCTAATAACCAACAAGTAGAATTAAACTTTGTAACATTTACTTCTATAATATTTTACCTAAAGAAGAAGACTCAGAACTCTTCTTTTTCAGCTCCTCCAAGTACTTCTTGCAATTTCTCTTCCAATGCCTAATACCATTACAATAATGACGCTTGTTATAACAAGAAGGACCACATTTAGACTTTTGGAAATTTTCAGACTTGTTAGATTTCTCAATCCAACCCGTTTTACCATATCCTTTGTCTTTACCATGTTTCTTAAACTTATTACCCTTTTGCTTCATCAAGACATTAGGATTTTCCTTCTTGATGTTTGGCTCAGCAGTTTTAAGCATCCCATGGAACTCAGAAAAAGTCTTCGTCAAGTTGTTCATGTTATAGTTCATAACAAACTGATCATTACTTGAAGGCAATGACTGCATGATTATGTCAGTAAGCAACTCTTGACTCATAGGACAATCAAGTTTTGTCAAGTTATCGATATAACCCATCATCTTTATGACATGTGGGCTAACTGGATTGTAATGTGACAGCTTGCATTCAATGAGAGATTAAACCGTTTTATATCTCTCAGTTCGTGCTTGTTCCTGAAACATCCCTTTCAAGCTAGCTATCATGTCTATCGGTGACTCCATGTTCTCATACTGGTTTTGCACATATGAGTTCATGGTAGTCAACATAAGACAACACACATCAACCCTATAATTGACATGCTTATCCCAAGCATTCTTTTCTGCATGAGAAACACTTGACTTAGGCTTTTCAGGAAGCTCCTTTTCTAGGACATATTCCTTCTTTTTCTGTTTGAGAACAATTCTCAGGTTGCGGTACCATTCAAGGAAATTCGATCAGTTGAGTTTATCCTTCTCTAGGACAGATAGCAGTACAAGGCGTTGTGGGAGTTTGACATAAACGTCAGAAAAGAACAAGAAAGTTTAAATTGATTTTCGAGAATTTTAAGCATTCTCAACAATTCAGAACTCTCTCATTATACTCAAAACAATTTTTCCTCAAACTAAGTATAGTGAACCAATATCCATATTTTACATGAATTCGAGTGAGCTTTGGCTCATCACCTGAATTTAAGCTATTCAGGTAAGCAACCACAATGCTAATTATATCAAATTTTACTCTTGATCGTGGATGACATCTTATGTCTAATCCAACCCTATGTCTCTAGCCCAAAACCGTTTTGACAGCTTAGTCAAGTGAACCAATTTCTTTTCATATGGTAACCATTACTATATGCCTTACTCATGTAATTGTGGACACCCTGCTTGGCAAACCCATCACACAACGAAAAAAGCCTTGACAGTTGACAAGATTGGGGAGATATAAAAATACTTGATATTGTTTGAGGAACTTAATTTTAATCTAATTTTATATTTTAAAATTTATATCTAATATAAATATTAAAATTTAATTAATATACATCTAATATGCAGATTTAATTGGATTATAAATAATTAAATTAATTTTAATCATACTAAACTAAATAATTATTTAAATAGTTAATTTTCATTAACTCTAATATCTTAATCAAATTAAGATTAGAATTAAATATATTACAAGAAAATTTTCAAAGCCCCACAAGAAAATATCTTGTGAAATTATTTTCACCGAATCCAAAAACGAGCGGCTTCGCTAAAATAAGAATTGATTGGTTTTCTCTAAAACCAATTTTTTTTTATTTTTAATTTCAATGTTGTAATCCAATTTTATATTAAAATTTATATCTGAAATAAATAAATAAATATGTAATTTTAATGGGACTACAAATAAATTAGTTAATTTCAATCTAATTAAAAGTATTAATTATTTATATCTAATTTTAATCAAAACTAAAATCCTAATCAAATCAGGACTAGAAAAAGATTAAAATAATTAGTAAAAGTGATTTTACCAAATTAAGATCGACTAGAAAATAGTTTAACAAGAAAAGGAGAGTGAAGACCAAAATGATTGGTTTTTCTCTACCTAACCGAAAATCAATTTTATCCTTATAAGCCGGTGCGAACTCAGGATAGTGATCGCCCAGATCTCTTTCCATGGATATTTTAGTTGATTTGGAAAGCGAGAAATAAAATGGTTTTCCAGGGAATGCAGATAGATGTCGGGGAGTTATTCCGCTCAGCAGAGACAAATGCTATGGCTTGGCGTGATGCACAAGTTGTCCTCAGTTCGGATGAGGAGAGGGTTTGTTGCGAACCGATTTCTCCGGATGGGCTCCACTGTCGTATAGATGGCTCATGGAAGCAATCAGATCCTACTTCCGGCCTTGGATGGATATGCCTCACGAAGGATGGGGAGGTATCTCTGATGAGGGCGAAATGCCAACGACGGAGTCTTTCACCTCTTCATGCAGAATTCGAAGATCTGCTATGGGCAATGACAGAATTGCATGATCGCAGTATCGACTGCCACTTCTTTCAGACGGACTGTGCAGAGCTCATCAGTATTTCTCAGAATCCGGAGGACTGACCAGTTTTTCATACTCAACTTCAGGAATTCCAGCAACTTCGTGGTTTCTTCGCAGGTTTCTCATTGACGCACGTGCCGCGGACGCTAAACATGCAAGTTGACGACCTGGCGCGAAGATCTCGCACTCTTTTTAATGATTTTTCTTATGTAGACACGACACCTCCGATTTGGCCCCCCATTTCGCGAGTTCTCTAATTTTTAACGTGTGGTCGACAAAAAAAAAAGATAAACATCGTGCACAATGCACTGAAGATATGAAAGTAATGATTTCCTGAAATCATATAGTATTTAATGTACCTTTCATGCGACAACATTAAATAAAAACATCGAACAAATTTTTTTTTTGTTTTTTTAGGTTCAAAATCAAAATTAAACACGTTGGCTCTAATATCACTGTTGGAATTCGTAACAATTTATAAACGTTTCAAAAATATATTTACGAATTAAATTCAAAGGAACCATGCAAATTATTGACTTTAAATCTAATCTACGGATATCGAATATACCTGGAAAATACGCAACGGAACTTAGATATGGATTTGGAGCGAGGTTTCTAAGCACCACACGTACATAAACTGGATCAAATCGGAGTGCTAGCGCCGTTGAGATCAAATCTAAAAATTAGATAAACAATTTGTCTCTGTATAATTTTTAGGGTTTTGTTGTGTCTCACACGTTTCAAAAGGATTGATTAATTATTTTGGTAATTATCGATAGATATAGATAGTCAAACTCTTTCTTCTCAACCGACACACACAATAATGTAATGGGTTAAAGCCCATTAGTGTTCGTGTGATTTGTAGTCAAATCCAATTTGACTAATTGGCAAATTTACATTTATATATTAATATATAAGTATAATATTGTTATTTTATTTATCATATAAATAAAATAACCAAAACTCTTAAAATATTTTAATTCAATTTATTTAGGTGTGTGATCATATAGGATCGTATAATATTAGTAACAAACTCGTAATCTATAGATTATAAGCGGTCTCTAACAAAATATTATAACCACCTAATATTATACGATGTGTCAAACCTCGACACTATAACTTTATTTAGAGTAAAATACAAATGATTTCAAGACATTCCCAATAAGTACGTAGGAAGTTAAAATTCCCCTTTGTATTTCCTGAAAATCAAGAGACACAAAAAGGAAAAAGCTAATAGTAAAAGAAAAAATCAGAAAAAAGGAAAAACAGAAAAAAAGAAAACCTAAAACTAAAAGGAAAAAGCAAAGAAATGAAAAAATTCCAGACTAATCCTAGATCGAAATTCTTAGACAATTAATAAGTCCCTGACAATGGCGCCATAAAACTTGATGTGTGTCAAATTTCACTCAAAAAACGACACTACAACTGCAAGTGCACAACGTAGTTGTAGTACTTTAGATAACGATCCAACGAGGACGAGAAGTGCACTAAGGATCTATAGACTTTCGAATTAGCTAAGAAAAAACAAAGATGGACTGGTTTTTTGTTTTAAATGAAGTAAAGAAACTAAGCAGAATGTAAAAGCAAAGAAAAATCAATGAAAGATAAATGTTTGACAAATAGAAAATCGTAGAGAACGTAAACTAGCATGAAAGGGTTCTACTTTCAGGTGCTCTTTAGCTTAGGTATAGAACACAACCCAGAATTATACCCTCCCCACTTTCGACGTTCGAGGCACTATACTAATTAAAACAAAGGGACTCAACTTTCGCATGTCCTTTTAGAAGACAAGTACGCATTAACTATTTGTGTTTGATTAATTGTTCACAATACTAGATCAATCTACTTTTGAAGCCTAAATAGAATTGCTCAACAAATACTAGTTCCAGCAGTACGTCAAACTTTTGGAATGGATACCACTATAGATCTACTCACTAAATAGCCTAGGAAGTGAGATAACGTTGAATACGAGCAAATGTGATAACGTTAATGATAAATCCTAATAGAAACGAATTCCTAAACATACATGATCATGAACTCGTGATAGACTACTGTCTAACTAGAAAACTACTCTAGATTGATCTTGTAAAACACACAGCAACAAAGATAAGTATGCATTAAATCAATCAGAGATAGAGAAGAACGATGAAGCCGAGTTTTACTGCTGAAATGATGAAAGAAACAATGAAGTCTTGAGATGGGACGGGAACAACCCCAAGGGGCTCGTCCCGGACTCCTTAATCTTCTATTATAACATAAAACAATGCAACTCTACGAAATATAATGGCTAAAAACAAGTATAAATAACCTTTGTCCAACTTTAAGTCAATTAGGTTAAAATCAGACTTTAAGGGCCTTTCAATTTGGGGCTTCTTGTAGAAGGTTTTTTACTTGAGTTATTGGGTTTGGAAAGGCTAATAAGGAATTCACATTGGTATTTTAAAGTATTGATAGAAATTAAAATCGTGATCCTTTAGTTCTAGTCTTCCTACGCATCCTTGATTCGCGAGCCAGCAGGAACCAGTCTTTAGTATATTTAGTATAAGTCTTGAATCATTGCTCCAAATGATATGAAACCACTTCTATATGAAAGGTAACTCAATTTTGTAGCGTCTTTCCAAATTTCATCAAAATCAAACGGTGGAAAGACCTTCATCTTGGATGATCTTCCTGATGCTTGGAAACTGTCCAGAAACCAGCTTTTGCTCCAAATAGCTCCATATTGCATAAAAATGCATAGCTTAAAATGAAATGACTCAAAACACTATAAATACATGAGAACTAGCTTTTCATGCATAAAGTTTCTTGAAGAAATAAGAAAACATACTAATATCTGTTAGGGTCAAAAATGGTCACGACGAAAATGATGCCTAAAAGCGTAACGAAAACATCGTCTCTCTTTTGTAAATGAAAATCGTAAGAGGATTATCAATTCCAAAGCTCTTGCCATCTAGTCAATCTTCTCTCGATCAAATGTCGAAGCTCCGCGTCTAGAAAATCATAAGCGACCGCTTTGCAAATTCCAGTCACTCGTGGACAACTAAATGCGAGAAAATTGAAATCAACTTCCGAGACCTCCGAGCGATGTCAATAAACGAGTTTCAGATCGATAAGAAGTCACCATAAATGATAGATAACCGCGTCGGTTTAGAAATACGAGCAATACGAACAACGACAAGTCTAATCGCCTGTTGGGCGACTAGACTCTCATAAGGTCTAGTCGCCCGACAGGCGACTAGACTCATGCC
>OVAN01001020.1:0-22775 GCA_900406275.1 Anastatica hierochuntica | reverse complement strand
CTGGGCAGGAGTCTAGTCGCCCAACGGGCGACTAGACTCGTGCACAGTCTAGTGGCCCATCGAGCGACTATACTCGTGTAAAGTCTAGTCGCCTGTTGGGCGACTAGACTCGTGCAAAGTCTAGTCGCCCAACGGGCGACTAAACTCATGACACGTCTAGTCGCCAGTTGGGCGACTAGACTCTCGTAAGGTCTAGTTTCCCAATGGGAGACTAGACTGACACGTCTAGTCACCCATTGAGCGACTAGACTCTCGTAAGGTCTAGTTGCCAAACAGGCGACTAGACTCATGACACGTCTAGTCGCCCGGGCGGCTAGACGTGGGCAACGTCTAGTCGCCTACGGTTGACTAGACCACGTCCTCTTGATCATCTTCTCCTTCAAATCTCGGCTCAGTTGTCTCTTATTTCGTCACGATTGGAGTTTCCGTTGAAGTTTCGCGGCAATAATCGTAAAGACTTGTTTTCGTAGAAACTTCGTGTCGATCGTATAAAACGATAACGGTTAACTCAAACACCAACATTTTCTTAACTATACGATCGATCCTATCATTTCGCGAAACCATCGCCGCGTAGTCATACAAAGAACGATTTCTCATAAAGAAATCATAAAAGTCACTTAGTCGCAAAACGGTCTAGGAAGGCCTAAACCGTGACAAAAGTCCACTTACGATTTTGGAACGAGAATGGGCCCCACTGTGTCAACGATTTACCAGATTTATGCGAAATTTAAAAGAAAAATACGATAAAGTCAAAGTCTGAAGATAAATATGGAAAAATCGTAAAGACAAAGAATATTCTCGAAAAAAGGAAAATTTCCACAGAAGGATATGCTCAAATCTTGGACAAAAAAGAAAACGAGATCAACTTACGAAGGCATATAAAAGAGGGGCTAAGGAGAAGAATGAGAGACAGAGAAAACTTCTTCACAATTCACACTTAAAGCTTTAGGTTTATTTTCGTTTTTTCTTGCGAGTTGCGTCTCAATTAGGTTTACAAGTCTTACGCTGTTAGAACTAGGATACTCGCCAACAGCTCTCGCGGCCATGGCTTATCACCTGTTGTAACGCTCAATGCATATTCGAAATAAGATCTCTATTTCTTTATTTTCTTTCGATTCTCTTATACTTTTACTTTGTCGTCTGTTTTCTTCGTACTTTTGATATGTCGCTGTTGGTTTAGCAGAAATCCGGGACGTCAAGGAAAAGTAGGGTTTCCTGGCTTTCCTTCAATTACGATAATCGAGAGTGTGAATTTCGATTCCCACAATATGTATAGGAAAAGTGGTAAAATATTGGTGTTATCACTCTTCTAGAAAAGACCATTCAATACGAGCATATAGTTTACTCATGTCCGTCTTTATGGCCATCATATCAACATTTTTGATTAGTACGTAAACAATGAAACATCGTCTGAGCAATTAAAATATTATCCGTCATCAATCTTCCGAATACAAATGAAGATTGTGACTTTGACATGACGGATGGAAGGAGCTTCTTTAGCTTTAGACACAATATTTTTGAAATAGTTTTATAACCCACATTTTATAAGCTAATTGATCTAAGTCCTAACATACTCATAGGTTGTTCCGTCTTTGGGGTTAGACAAATGTTTGTCTCAATTAAACGCGCATCCCTACCTAACTTAAAAAAGTCACAAACCAAATTGACTTGATCGCCGTTTAAAATCCCCCAATAATGTTTAAAAATAAAGCCGTTATCACATCAGGCCCATGAGTTTTTTTTGGATGCATAACAAAAAGTGTTGACCTTACTTCCATCTTTGAAATACTCAATCGCTATATTTGCCATTCATTGCGACTATTCCTCCGAGGATCCTTGAGAATCAAATAATCTCGATATTAGATTTTGTGCCCACCTTTGTTTAAGTGAGGCATGAAAGAATTTTGTGTTTCCATCTCCTTATTTTAACAATAAATTCATGTTTTGTTGTTTCAAATAAATTTCCTCATCCTTATAAGCTTCTTAAAGATTCTTTTTAATTTCTATGATGGTATACTGTGATATCGAATCATCATTTTGAGCTTCTTCCAGTTTTTCCTTTAGTGCTTTGATATTTTCTTTACCTTTTGGGACATTATTTTTCCTCCACCAGGAAATTAAATTTCTACAATTTTGTATTTTATCCACAAAGGATGGTATCCAAAAATTTCTTTTACGTTGCTAAGCACTAGCTATGACCTCTGCAATGCCTTCCTTTCCAATCCATCTTTTGTCAAACTGGAAGTGTTTATAATATTTTTCCTCTTTGTACCTAAATCTTAAAAGAAAATGAACGATAATCTCCGATCCTCGCTAATTATTCCACTTTTGAATGTCGAAAAACATTATGCCAGTCATCGTTTCCTACCTCTCTATCCAATTAACACCGAACATTCAATTCTATTTATTTCGCGTACCTTTCCAAGACAATGGATCCCCGACACATGGAAATTTTGTCAGCCCACAATCACTTAGCATCTAGTTAAAGGGCACAAAAGACGCCGCAAATCTCATTCCCCCCTCTTTCTTCTCATGATTTCCTGTTAATTCATTTAAAGCGCTATTATTAACCAAGGTTTTGATTTTTACATCCCTATTTCTATTAAATTGTCCCATACTTTGAACTAGTTCTGATGTGGGGTCAAGTTTTACCCCAGTTAAAATCTAGCTACAAGTGTACAACATTTGCAGTAATACTTAGGGATCGAATCCACAAGGACAAGCAGTCACACTCAAAACCTATATGATTTTAGACTAAGCTAAGAAAAAATATGCAAGGGTGTTTTCACTACTTTTATTTGGTTTTCATAGTTTTATGGATGCAAATGAGCCTAATCTATATGCTAATGCATAGAGGATAGATCAATGAACAGATATGCATCAAACAGTAGAAAGTTAAAGTAAATAGGTAGGAGTTAAAAAAGACTAGGGGCATAAGGTTTCGGTTTAGAACACAACCACTAAGGTAAATCCTCTCCATTTTCTAGGTTTAGGATCCTATGCTTAATATCAAAAGGTCTTAGACTTTCAAATGGCCTTAAAATAATAAACACACATAAAAACAATCAAGACTGTTTGTTCACGATTCTTAGTCGATCCACTTTCATTGCCTACTTAGAAAGGCTCACCAAATACTAGTTCCAGCGGTAAGTCAAGGTTTTGGAATGGATACCGCTATAGATCTATTCAGTACCAGCTTTCGTAGGAGAATAACATTAACAAATAAGTAAAGGTGATAACGTTATTGATAAAACCTAATCGACTAGTAATCCTATTCAAGTAAACTCATTGACTCCTTGCAATCTATTGTCTAACAAGCAAACTAATAGATCAAAAACATGTAAACACGGAATCAATCATGGCAGCAAGCGTTCATACCAAATAAAAGGGAGAAGGATAGATAAAACCGAATGATGAAAGAAATACGGATGTATTGAGATGAGATGGATCCTTAGGAGGCTACAAGAGGAACGAACACAAAGGGTGTCGTCCCTGCCTCCTTAGGAACTTATTAAATCAAAAACCTAAACAACTCTCTCCAAAACAAAAGCTAAAAGAAACTACTTATAGTACATTTCCTCATTAGGTCAAAAGTCTGAAATCGGGTCTTTAAAGCCTCTAAATGTTGCTCTTTGAGTAAAGAGGTCTTGAGTTGAGTCCTTGGGAATAAAAAGTCTTTTAATGTATTCATTTTTGTCTTGAAATTTTCTGGATCGAAACCGAAATGGTTTTCTTTTATTTTGGCCTTTCTACGCATCCTTCAGCTGCGAGACAGCTGGACCAGTCTTTAGTAATATTAGTGTAACTCTTTTTACACTTCTCTAAATGATACGAGGCCACCTTGATATGAAATTTAATTCAATTCTCTAGCTCCTGCTCATATTTCATTAAAATCCATTGAGGGAAAGGCCTCCATCTCTTATGATATTTCTGATGCTTCGAAGCTGTCCAGAAACTGACTTTGCTCCAATTAGCTCCACAAAGCTCTAAATGTCATTGGTAGACCTGAAATGACTTGAAATACTACAAATAGAAGAAAAATACTTCTAATCATTGAGAATTTCATAAAAAAATCAATAAAACATACTAAAATCTAAAGTAAAAGTGGTAAAATAATGATGTTATCAACTCCCTTGGACTTGAGCTTCTAGCTCGTCCTCGAGCTGAGAAAATGAAGAACAGGGAAGAAGTTTGAAGACTTGGAAACTTACCTGCACTTTCTAAACTTATTATTGACTTTAACTGTCAAAATCCAATAACATCAAAGTCCACATTAAATAAAAACTCTCAGTAATAACTACAAGTCTAGCAACGTCCTTAATTCAGCCACGACCAACAAGAGCGACCTAGGATCTCCAGCACAACTCCTGAAATCTACAACATGCGGTCTTTTCGAGGGAGTATTGATTGAAGAACACATAGACTTAACTCAATCATGATCCTAACATTTTACAGCCCACAATCGATCCTTTCCTCTTCCTTATTCACTTTTTAAATGTTTTTTAGAGGCTCATTTTCCCCTAATTTTCTAGGATATCATTTTATTTTTTTGTATCATCCTCTGAGAATTGATTTTTCTCTATTTTTCTAGGGTATCATTTTATTTTTTCTATCGATCTCTATATTTATTTATTTTTTTGTTTTAAGCACGTTTAGACTTATTGGTTCATTCATTTCCTTACATCCAAAATCCAACAAATATAAGCAACTTTTTGATGATTTTTATTAAAAGGAAAGAGGCAAACCGTAGACTAATTTTTTGAATATGAAGATAAGTCTGATTCAATGCATACCAAGCCCCAAGAAAAGAAAATTAAATTCATTAAGTGTTGAGTGGCTTAGAATTACCTGGATATCAAGTGATATAGTGTCTTAGTTGGCTGATCCATCTGAGCATTCCTAAATGGCTAAGTTGTAGCCAAGCACTGACACTACGAACACTAGTACTTAATCACTTGGTTAGTTCAAAGTCAAGCTTGTTTCCAGACCTTTTTTGACTCAATAAGAACGTTTTTTGTTTGAAGTTTTTTGAAAACGACGTAAAAATTAAGAAAAAGAATCAAAAAAAGGAAAAGAAGCATTAATACCAATATAAATCCCCCAAGACTTAACTAACACTGTCCTAGTATAAAATCAAGTGAGCAATATACTGAAAACTAATGTAAAAGAGAGGGAATAAGAGTTACTATGTTGCTGGTCAAAAATATAGAGAGTTAGACGCCATTTTTAATGTTTCGGTAAACTGAAAATGAAGAACAATGGTCCTTTTTTGCAATCCGGGAAGATTTCTCCGGCCAACCTGAAAAATTACTACAAAATGGAAAATTTGGTTAGTAAAAATGAATTACAAAGGCTGAAGCTCATATCAATATTGTTATGGCCGAGCTTGGTCTCTTTGGAATACTCGGTTTGGCTCATCTTGATGAGAAACTGAGCTAGTGCGATTCTGACCGTTCCAAGGCTGGTTTTCTTGAGAAACACCTTATTATATGCTACTAAGTATTAAATTGTTAATTTGACATATTGGTTCACTTGGCGGAGCTTGGTTTGGTCTTGGCCGACTTTTTTTCGGTTTCTAGCCAATCCGGCGCTCCAATGTGAAGTATTAGCGCTTCTAAATCTACTTGCGCTGTTCTTCATAAAATTCCCACTTGATCTCGGTGTTTTTAGCAGTAAGACTCACTTCTACCCCTGGATAAGAGTTTCAGAGAAACCAAATTCGTCGGTTTTGTGTCCCATTGAGCCAAAAGTCGATAAAGATCTCTGCTACCCTCTTTCTCACGTTTTTTTGAAGGTATTTAATGATGTTAAGCTAGCTTTGAAGTTTGTTTGGCTTAAATTGCTCATTAGATGATTCGGTTGTGGTCTTTGTTCCTTCTGAGCCTTGGTATGTAGATGAGGAATGGCTATAGCTTGACTCGATCACCCATAACTTCAAAATAATCTTCATTCTGAACACAATACTCTTTGGAATGAATTAAAACTAAAATTGTTTCTCAGAAATCCTTTGAAGTCCAAATTCTCGCAATTTATGCTCCATAGGCGCCTTTGTGTTTAAGGGTCTTTGAGGGGGTTTTAAAGCTTTAGAATGTTCCTTAGATCCTTTGTGAGCTGCTGGAAAACACTTGGTTAATTCCATGCTTGGCGGCAATAAAATGGCTAAGATGCAAAAATTTGCTCGGTTTAGGCTCCTTGTAGCTTCAAGAGTGTATCCTTGTGTTCTTGAGGTTCCAATACTGAAAATCACCATAAAATAGTATATAAATGTTAACTTTACTTTTTACCTCAAAAGGTTTGAGTTTATGCATGATTCGCCAAGAAAATGTAAAAATTTGACGTTTGACAATGTTTTTCTCGGCCAAAAGTATTTCTGGATGGGGAACGGGATGGCCGGGACGTAGAAATGGGTGATCGCGTGGGTTAAGGCTCGGGAAGGGCTGGGACTTGTTGGCATAGGGCTGAGGACTAGAGTGTCCAAAGACGAGGCTCGCGGTCGGTGGTGGGAAGAAAATGCGTCGGCGGTTTGGGGCACACAGCCCCTGACACAAGTCGGCGGTGAATTTATGGCCAGCGGCGGTTCCCGGGAGCTTCGTGGGCTGGTCTTGAGGTTTGCTAGGACTGGGAAGTGAACATCCTCTTACTGGAAATGCTCGTTTTTTTTGCGAAACCCAGTATTCAGGCCGAACGTCCAGAACATGTTTGGATTTGATCTTTCTCAATTTTCTTCCTTTTCGAAGTAAGTTCCTACGAAAGTCAAAGAATTAAAACTTTAATTCTTTTTTAAAACTTATAACACCAAATTAAACAACTTTTTCAATGATCAAAGTCTAAAAATTAAAATCAAATAATACTTAAAGAAACAAAACGTATTTGTTGTCTCTCATAAAGTGCTTGTTTAAAGTCAATTTGCTCGACTCCTGGGCAATTTTAGACGTGAGGAAGCCGTAGTGGAGATGAAACTTCTTCTCTTCTTTGTGCTTCAACTTCCAATGCAACCGTTCGGATCTGTTGAGGGCATGTAGCCTCCATTGCTGGATATCCATGAGGTGTTATCTTGTAGTGCATTTTTCCATTTGGCCAGTCCATGACATCTCCAACGGTTGCAAGAAAGCCTCTTCCAAGTATTAAACTTAACGAATGCTTCTCTGCTACTTCAGCAACCTGAAAGTCAGTAGGCACAAGATCATTATTAATTCTTATTGGGATACCATGTAATGATCCTACGAGTCTCTTTATTGATCCATCACCGAATATGATACACATCTCCGAAGGATCAAAGTTCGTGAAACCAAGCCGCGCAGCAATATGTGCTGGCATGAGGGTCACTCCTGCTGTAGAGTCACATAGAGCGTTCTCAAAAACTTGTTTGTTGATGGAACACTTGATTAGGAAGAGTCCTGGGTCTTCCAAAATCTGGAGAGTGCTGAAACGCCTGTTAGGATCCTTGGCTTGATTGAATAATCCTTCTATGCTTTCCAAGTCCTGAAGATTGTTTTCAAAACATCTTCTAAGATCCCTTTGAGTATTCCATGCTTTTTCAAATGTAATAGCAGTTGGTTGCTCACGAGATATATTGAGAAATTTTTTCCATTTCTCTCATGGAATGAAGGAACTTGCTCCTCTTGATCCCAAGTAGACATTGTCATTTTTGTGCTCAAACCGAGGCCTAGATGTCGGTTGAGTGGCTTGAATTCTTGTTGTCCTCTTAAAGGGCATGTGTGATCCTACTCCTTGTGGCAAGTTTTGATAGTCCAAAGGCTGGGAATCAAAAGCAAAGACCTCTCTCTTCATGTCATTAGGCTTAGTGACAAATTTAATGGAGTTTTCTTCATTCTCCACTAGTTTCTTCCCAATGTCTTTGAGATGAGAGCTTAGGAGATCAAGATTGATCTTGATATCATGAATCTCAGAGGTTTCCTGGTCCTTTCTTCCCATGCTTTCCTTTTCCTCATGTTGGTCATCTTCCATCTTCTTGTTCGTTCCATTGGCACTAGACACCAACTCTGCCAAATTGTCTTCCAACCCTTTGATCCTTTCATCCTATTCTTCTTTGAACCTTTTGATCTTTAGATTTAAGACTCTAGTGTCTAAAAAACAGCTCCTTTTCTTAGCTTTGACTCTTCAACCAAAGACTCAAGTCTATTGTCCATAGATTTCACGTTCCTACTTTCTCAAGGCGATTTCAAGCTTCTCCTTGGGTTTCTGTGGAATTTCGTTGGGAGCGAGTGTTGAATAGCTCTTGAAAATCTTCTTCTATGTGACTTAGACTCATGATTAGGTGTTGAACAGTGAGTTCAAGCTTCTCAATTCTCTCTTCAAGGGCGAAATACTGATTATCTATAGATTTTCTGCTCCATATCGCCTTGAATCTCGAGAAGTTGCTCTGTGAGGTGCTCGACCTTGAGCTCCAAAGACTTTAGGGGTGTGTGCGAATTTGGAGGATGAGGTGAGGACTGTGATACCTCTGACCTTGGAGCGCTAGGTCGTGGGAGATATCGCAGTGGCTCATGGGGAAGAAAGCTATGGAGATTTCGGCTCAGGGATCTCTCTTCATGGTTTTGAAGCATATGCCTTCTTTGCTGGGGTTCATATGACTTTCCCAGCGGCACTGAGTAAAGATATCAGTGTCCTTGAGTTGATTTTTTGCTTGTACTTCACCTCCAATCATGTTCTCCTTGAGGTTGACCTCTTGGCTCAGCATAGTCTCTCTGAGGCTGATAAGCATGAGGATAATATTGAGTATCATCCATGAATTCGAGTGAGTTAGGATCAGGGTAGCTAAATCGTTCAAATTTTTCATCCATGGTTGTAGAGAGGTTTATGGTTTCAAGTTTTAAGCTTTGGTTCCTTGTATTTTCCCTAAAAAACACAAGAGACACAATTAAATAGGTTAGTATGATGAAAAAATTATATTCCTAGTAGGAAAAGGATAATTCCAAATGTTATTATCTCAGTGGGAAAGAGAGACAAGAAATTATCAGCAAGTTAATCTAAACATTATGTGATAAAACACTAAAACAATTAAAATAAGTTAGAAGAAAAAGCAAACCAAAATTTTTACAAGAAAACCATTTTTTTTTTTTTTGCAAAGAAATCAATATTTTTGCAGAAGAAGGAATAGAAAGAAAAGTTTTCCAAGACATAATCCTTGATCTAAATCCTAAGCTAAACATAACTAGTTCCCGAGAACGGCGCCAAAAACTTGATGTGTGGTCAAGTATTACCATAGTTAAAATGTAGTTGCAAATGTACAACTTTCGCAGTAGTACTTAGGGATCGCATCCACATGGACTAGCAATCTCACTTAGAACCTATATGATTTTGGACTAAGCTAAGAACAAAATATGCGAGGCTGTCAACACTGTGTTTATTTGGTTTTTATGGTTTTATGGATCCAAATGAGCCTACTCAAAATGCTAATGTACAGAGGACATATCACTGAATAAATATGCATCAAAGAGCATAAAGTTAAAGTAAACATGCAAGAGTTAAAAACGACTAAGGGCATAAGTTTTCGGTCTAGAAAAAAACCACTAAGGTAAATCCTCTCCACTTTCGAGGTTCAAGATTCTATGCTTAATATCAAAAGGACCTAGACTTTCAATTGGACTTAAAATAATAAACACGCATGAAAACGATCAAGACTAATTGTTCATGATTGTAAGTCGATCCACTTTCGTTTCCTACTTAGAAAAGCTAACCAAATACTAGTTCCCGCGGTAAGTCAATATTTTGTAATGAATAACGCTATAGATTTATTAATGTACCAACTTTCGTAAGAGAATAGTATTAATGGATGAGTAAAAGTGATAACGTTATTGATAAAACCTAATTGACTAGTAATCCTATTCAAGTAAACTCATTGACTCCTTGTAATCTATTGTCTAACATGCAAACTAATAGACTAAAAACATGTAAATACGAAATCAATCATAGCAGAAAGTGTTCATACCATATCAAAGGGAGAAGGATAGATAAAACCGAATGATGAAAGAAATATGAATGTATTGAGATGAGATAGATATTTAGGAGGCTACAAGGGGAACGACCCCAAAAGGTGTCATCCCTGACTCCTTAGGTACTTATTTGATCTAAAACCTAATTACTCTCTCCATAAAAAATTAAAAGCAACTACTTATAGTACATTTCTACATTAGGTCAAAAATGTGAAACCAGGCCTTTAAGGCCTCTAAATGTTGGCCTTCATGTAAAGAGATCTTGAGTTGAGTTCTTTCGCATAAAATTACTTGGAATAGATTAATTTGAGTCTGCAGAATTTCTTGTTCGAGACCCAAATGGTCTTCCTTTTATTTTGGCCTTTGTACGTATCCTTCTTCTGCGAGACAGCTGGACCACTCTTCAGTAATATTAGTGTAACTCTTTGTCAATTGCTCCAAATTATACGAGACAACTTTGATATGAAAGCTAATTTAATTTTTTAGCTACTATCTAAGTTTCATTTAAATCCATTGAGGAGAAGACCTTCATCTCATATGATAATTCCGATGCTCGAAAATTGTGCAGAAACTGACTTTGCTCCAATTAGCTCCACAAAGCTCCAAATATCATTGGTTGACCTGAGATAACATGAAATACTACAAATAAAAGAAAACTACTTCGAATTTTTTAGAATTGCATAAGAACATCAATAAAACATACTAAAATCTAAAGGAGAAGTGGTAAAATAATGGTGTTATCACGTTCGCAGATATGGGTTCACCATATACAAACGAAACATAAACTTTAAATCCATAGATCGAGGCGTCAATATCAATAATACGGTTACTAGAAACAGAACATCTAGTTTTATTTTATTATTGTAGAAAACAAAAAGACCACCACTTAATCCTAGAAGATCCACCTTGTACAAATTACTAAAACCAAAATTTAATTGAAACTTTTTTAAATAAATAGAAGATTGTTTAATTTATGATAAGAATAATATCAGGTCTAAACTTATTCAATACTTCTCCCAATTTTTCAGTTGTCAAGTCACTCACTAAGCCTTGATAGTTCAAACTCATGATCTTCAATGGTGAGTCGGTGGTTTCAGATGAGTCACCATTCTTTTTTCATAGTTTTAGATGGCACTGTTTTACTCGTGCCTCAATGTCCACTTTCTTCATCCCTACAATGCGAGATGACAACATATTGGGAATCTTATATTTATTTGCATTTTTTCCTTGAGTTTCCATTCACTGTTAAGACGATACCAACATCATCATATTCATATTCCTAAATCTAATTCCTTTTATTTTATCCGGACTCTTATTAGACCTAGCCAAAGTATTTTTCCTATAATCCAACTTGGTATTCCTCATGGTCATTACAATGTCCTCTAGACTCACAAGAGACTCAGACTCATAAAATTCAGTTACTTCATCACATGTGATCGGATAATCCTATGTTTCTTTTTTATTGACCATCCCGGTCTCTTGAACGTATAGAACAAAACTCATCTCCTTAAGTCGTCTCCTCGTCCTCTGTTGCTCCTCTATCATTCGGCTCCTCTTCGAGAGCTGCCAGACTTGCGTCTCTGTCATCACTCTCCACTATCTCCTCATTCATCAACTCTCCTTCTTTAAACAATAGATCATCCTTTTCAATCAAACTATCAAACATTAAGACACCTTCACTGCCACCAGCACTACCCTTAGCTATAGAGATGGTTTTTCCTTTATCAAGACCACTATAAACCTGATCCTGAAACTCAATTGTTACAATTTGAAAGCCTTTCTGACCTGATTCCAAAGAATAGATGGGCCTTGGCCAGTTTGATTTGTGGAGGTTAAGTGCATAGGATGTGCCTCCATCCATTGGTCGTGCTTCTTTGAAATTCTGCCAAGAACCTCCACTTTTTTAGCTCTTAGACTGGTAGACTCGGTGAGTGCCACCAATTTCATCACGTCTTATTACTTTATCGGCATATGATTCTTTGTCGGCACCTTTTTTACCCATCTTATCCTTATGTCTCCCCTCTTGCCCTTGAGAATCGCGCTCAAAACTGTCAACCAGTTCCATATTCAAAGCCCTCTAAACCAGTAATCATCTTGAGCCTTCTCTGATCGGCTGATGTGGGGTCAAGTTTTACCCCAACTAAAAGCTAGTTGCAAGTGTACAACACTCTCAGTAATACTTAGGGATTTAATACACATGGACTAGTTATTCAGACATAGAACTTATATGATTTCAGACTAAGCTAAGAATAAAATATGCAAGGGTGTTGTTAATTTTTTATTTTGTCATTATGGTCTTATGAATGCAAAATTAACCTATTTACATGCCAATATACAAAGGATAAATCAATGATATAATATGCATCAAACAACAGAGAGTTAAAGTAAACAAACATGAATTAAAACCCGACTAGGGGCATAATACTTCGGTCTAGAACACAACCACTACTGTAAATCATCTCCACTTTCGAGGTTCATGATCCTATATCTAATCACCAAGGGACATCGTCTTTTGGACGATCTTGTAGTAATCAAACATGCATTAATTCGATCAAAGATGATTCTTCACGATTCTAAATAGATCCACTTTCGTTGCCTACTTAGAAAGGCTCATAAAATACTACTTCAAATAGTATGTCAAGCTTCTAGAATGCATACTACTTTAGATCTACTCGCAAATTGTCCTAGAAAGAAAATATCATTACTTTTCAAGCAGAGATGATAACGTTGTTGAAAAACCAAAACGCTTTAATCCAATTCAAGCAAACTCATTGAATCCTTGTAATCCACTGTTTAACATGCAAGATAATGTATCAAAGACATGTAAACACGAAATTAATCATCACAACAAGCATTCATATCAAGTCAAAGGGAGAACGATAGATAAAACCGAATGATGGATGAATGATAAACGTATTGAGATGAGATGGATCCTTTGGAGGCTACAAGGGGCATGACCCCAAAGGGTGTTGTCCCTGAATCTTTAAGCACTTATTCGATCTAAAAACTAAACAACATTGCACAAAATAAAATCTAAAAACAACTATTCATAGTCAAACTTCACTATTAGGTAAAATGAGTAAAATTGGGCCTTAAGGCCTCCAAATCCTGGGTTTCGTGTAAAGGGGCCTTGAGTTTAGTCTTTGGGCTTTAAGAGGCTTGATAATAGAGCCAATTGAGTCTGGAGAATGTCTGGTTTGAGATCCAAGTTGCCTTCCTTTTATTTTGGTCTTTCTCTGCACCCTTCATCTGCGAGACAGCTGGACCAATTTCAGCATAACTGGTGTAACTCTTTGTCAACTGGTTCAAGTGATGTGAAACCACCTTGATAAAAAAGATAACTGAAATATCTAGCTCATTTCCAAGTTTCATTGAAATGAATTAAGGGAAAAGCCTTCATCTTAGACGATACTTTTGATGCTCGAAAACTGTCTTTACTCCATTTGGCTCCACAATGCTCCATAATACATTGGTTGACCTAAAATGACTTGAAGTACCACAAATAGAGGAAAAATACTTTTAATTGTTGAAAATTATATAAAACATTAAGAAAACATACTAAAATCCTAAGGAAAAATGGTAAAATAATGGTGTTATCAACTCCCCCGAACTTAGCTTCTGGCTCGTCCTCGAGCTAAAAAAAGAAAGAGCAGAGAAAATTTTTGAAAACTTGGAAACTTACCTATACTTTCTAAACCGATTGGCAACTTAAATTGTCGTGCTCCACTAAATCCAGAGTCGACGTTAGATAGAACCTTCAGTAATCACGACAACTCTAGCAACGTCCCCAATTCAGCCATGATCAACAAGAGTGACCCAAGATCTCCATCATCACTCCATAGAACCTACAACGTGCGGTCTCTTTGAGGGAGTATAAATAAAAGAACACATAGACTCAACTTGAACGAGATCCTAAACAATTTCAGTCCACAATCGATTCCTTTCCTCTTCCATATTCACTTTTAAATACTTTTTAGAGGCTGATTTCTGCTTACTTTTCTAAGGTATCATTTTATTTGTTTCTATCAATCCATCTATAATCGAATTTTTCCTATTTTTCTAGGGTATCATTTTATTTTTCCTATCAATCTCTTTATTCTTTTTTTTTCGTAAGCACATTTGGATTTTGTGGTTCGAAAATTCACAAAATGCATAAACACTTAGCTTAAAAATTTTATTAAGGAAGACGGGGACCGTAGACTTACTTTTGTCAGGTACAAAGAGGAGTCTGATTCATTGCATACCAAACCCCATGAAGAGAAAATTAAGTTCATTAAATGTTTAGTGGCTAAGGATTACCCAGATATCAAGCGATATGGTGTCTCAGCTAGCAGGTCCACCTGGACTTTTCCGATTGGTAAAATTGAAGTCAAACATTGACGCTATGGAAACTAGTGGTGTGTACATAATTTCATACATATTTAGATGCATTTTAGCTTAGTTTCATCCACTTTTAGGTTGTATATATTGCATTTTTTTTATAACTCGGGTGTCCTGGCCCCACCGAGCTGGTCCAGACTAGCCGGTCAGGGTCCTAGGTCAGGTCCTGCAGAGGACACACAGTACCTGGACACGTCTGCACAGTTGGTCCCGGGGCGCTGTGGGCGCATGTGAATTCCCCAAAGGTGTCTAGAAATAACGCGAGGTAGTTCCCGCTGGGTGGGGATCAAACTCGCATGGTGTTAGCCAAACGAACCCGTCCTTAACCAGTAGGCCACGATGTTCCGAACATATATTACATCTTAGCATTAGAATCCATGTAGATTGAGTTTAGAGTCTAGTTTTAGAATTAGTTGCATATGCATACATTTTTTGCATTTGTAGGTTCTACTTTTGGAATGGTTTAATGGAGACTCTAAGGATGGATTCAAGGTGGATATGGAGCTAAGAAATCATGGAAATCAAGCATTAAATGCATTTGGAATGGATGGAGGCAATAAAGCTAACAAGGAACCAAAGAAGGAGCCAAAATTGCCAAACGCATGTGGCTATCAACCATCATGGTCGATAGGCACATGTATGTGGTCTATAGCCACATGCATAAGGTCGATTGCTGCCAAATGCTTGCCAATATCGACCAGCCTGGTCGATAGGCGCATGCATCAGGTCGATAGTAGCATGCACAGACAAGAAAAATCACTTTTCGGGCAACTTCTCTTCCTTCCCTTAGTATAAATAGCCTCCTATTTGTTCCAAGAACATACCTTTGATACCTTTCAACCTCTTTTACAACTTTTCTCATACCTATCAAGATCTAAAGACTTGTAATAAATATTTTGGTTTCTTTTATTTAGATTTGTGTTTCTCTTCTTGATCTCTTTCTTTTAGATATAAACTTAGAGCATGGAAGCTCAAAGACCAAACCCTTTTCTTTGGATTTCCATAACACTTAGTGAGTAGATCCTTCTTGAATCTTGAGATGTAGTAGGCTAGGTTTAGATCTAGGTTGTGATGTATGATTAGGCTATATTTTGGCATACATTTCTAACTAGGATTTGTTTAGTTCTTCATAGTCCATTGCTTGCTCATAGACGCCTATAAATTGTTCGATGAAATGCCTGAGAGAACAGACCTATGTCTTTCACTTGGGCCCATGAGAGTGGATGTTACCTAGGTGCTAGATGGCTAAAAGAGCTTTTAGATCACTATCACATACATGTTTAGGTAGATAATAAGCGAGAGTTAAGCCTTGAAATATGTATAAATGAATATATCTTCGCCATGAGAGTGAGTAGATCGACAAAAGGGATCCTTGGCCTAAAAATAGCTTCAATCCCCTAATAAAGCCTTAGAAAAATCCATCACAAGTCTAGATCAAGCTCGAACTAGTTGCTATTATCTCAAGATTTTATCTTTATCATATTTTACTTTCAAAGCTTGTTTCGTTCTTGCCATTTACTTATTGCTTGCTTATTTCTTACTTTTATTTATGCTCTTTGATTATGTTTGCCTTTACTTTTGTTAGGTTTAGTGGAGAATAGTGACAACCCCATCTAAATTGACCCTCCTATACTAGACTTCTTAGTGCATTCTTCTTGTTTAGGTTCTTCTACATAAGCCTCTAAATCCTTGGACAATACCTTAAGTACTACAACTCGACCCCGTTCTCTTGCGGGATTGTTGAGTAGGCTTAGGTTTTATGAATTTAAGCTTGCTCGTGGTGCGTTCAATTGGCACCGTGTCAAGTTTTTAGCACCGTTTCCGAGGATTTAGGCTTTAACTAGAATCTTCAAAGAGATTTCTAGAATTCAAGGACTAGAATTTACTTTTATTGCTTATTTCACCAAAGTATCTAACTTTCTTTTGTTGACTTTATTTGATTTTTGAAGGCACATGATAACAATTTCTAGAAGTGAGCAAGATACATGACTTCTTGACATTGATCCAATTCACATTGAAAGGCAAAACTTAAGAGAAAGGAGAGCTAGAGAAAGACAAGCCCATCTACTAAGGTTGGGTATGAATCAAGAAATTGGAGAAGAGAATCCTCCACCTATTGAGAATCAACCACAGAAACGAGCTCCACCTCTACCTCATGGGATGTTTGTTGGTCAAGAGAACCAAGAGCACCATCCATTCCACCACCTTAGACAAGAAACAAAGATTGGAGAAGGAGATGAGCCATTGACTAATGGGAAAAGAATGGGGATAAGGCCCCCACCAATCTGCAATAACAACTTTGAGATCAAATCAAGCTTCATCAACATGGCTCAAAATACTCGATTCTTTGGACTACCATTGGAGAATCCTCTTGAGCATCTGGATGACTTTGATAGGTTGTGTGGCACGGTGAAGATAAATGGAGTGGTGGAGGACATCAATCAATTGACTTTGTTTCCATTCTCTTTAGGAGACAAAGCATCACAATGGAAGAAGAGCGTTGTGACATCTTCAATCCTAACGTGGAATGAATGCAAAAAGAGGTTTTTGGCTAATCTTTTCTCACCCCAAAGGATGGCGAAGATAAGAAATGAGATCTCCATCTTCAAACAAGAAGGAATGGAGTCACTTTATGAATCTTGGGAACGCTTCAATGGATACATAAGAAGTTGCCCTCATTACGGTATAACCAAAGGCAACCTACTTTAAATCTTTCATATAGGTACCCGTGAGAAGTATCGTCTAGCTTTGAACACCGCCTCTATGGGAAGCTTTGCTAGTCTCTACGCTGACCAAGGAGAGAAACGTATTAAGAATTTGGCCCAAAGTGACAATTGTGATGGAGATGACTATGTTAGAACAATTAGAAGCATGGGATCCAAGGATGACAAGATCAATGAGCTTAATGACAAGGTCCATAGGCTGATTCTGCAAACAAAGAGAAGTGTTCACTTTGTTGAAATCGAAATTGAATGAGGACAAGAGAGTGAGAATCAAGAAGAAGTGAACTACATCCAAGGAGGGTACTACCAAAAATCCTTCAACCAAGGATACAAGCCTTACAACAACAACAACTTGTCTTACCGAAGAAACAATGTGGAGAACCGACAAGATCAAGTCTATCCTCCCAAGACTAACCAACAAGGGTACCAATTCCAACTAAATTAAGGCTTCTACCAAAAGCCTCAACAAGTCGGTCCTTCAAAAGAGGAAGAGAACCATGCTATGCTCAAGAAGCTAGTGGATGGACAAAATGAGACTAAGGTCGATATTAACAAGAGGTTTGGAGAAATGAACACAAAGATGGAAGCCGTGTACCGAGACATGAACAACAAGCATGAAGCCCTTGCTTCACATGTGAAGGTGATTGACTCTTAAATTAAACAAGTGACTGCATACCAAAAGGGAAAGGCCGTAATTAGAGAAAAAGGAGGGTCAAGCAAGGATTTCTGCAATGCCTTCTTAGAAGAAATCGATAACCACTCTCAACCATGGGACAATATTTTTTTCACTCTTGAGGAATAGAAAATTATTGATGATTTTGATAATCTCTTTTTTGAATCCCCTTGATGAGGTTGTTGATTGCATGAATGTTGAATTTTTTGGAAACCCACTCGAGAAAGAAGATCATGCCAAGTTTGACCTTGACATCAATGAGAAAAGTACTCCAAATGGAAAGGAGCTTGAGAAGGAAGGTACTCCTTTGGCTAAAGGGGATGTCGATTTTGAAGAGAAGAAGAAAGAGCCTTGAATTAATGATAAAGCTACTAAAAAGGGAAGAGTTGAGGAAGCTAAGAAGGATGAAAGCTTCAAGGAAAAGGGAGAACTAAATGGCTCAAAGAAAGAGACATTTGAGTAGAAGGAAAACATTTGAGTGACGAAGATTTCCCAATTCTAAGTCCTCTGGTTCTTAATTCCAACCTCCCATACCCTCAACGCTTTAAGAAGCAAATCCTTGAGTTACACTACAAGGAAATGAAGAAGAAAGGTCTTCTTGACATTCCCAAGGAATGGGAGGAGGAAGCAAAGACAAATGAGGTTATCAAAGAAAAACTCCAAAAGGCTATAGCTTCAAGGGAAAAGGTCGAGAAGATTTTAAGAGATAATGGTATCCCAACAACTAGAGCTATTGAAAACATTCTAGAGAAGAGGAATGATGAGGAAAGATTTCTAATTTCGTGTGCTCTTAAGGATTATCATTTTGAAGATGCATTGGCGGACAACAGAGCAAGTTTGAACGTAATATCTCTTGAAAGGGTAAAAGAACTTGGATTGCAATACAAGATCAAGAGAGGAGCGGATCCCATCTTACTAGGACATGCATCAAAAAAGATACCTATGGGAAGACTCGAGAGCATTGAGCTAAGGGTCAACAACACACTTGTCAAGTGTGATTTTGTGGCAGTAGATACAAAATCCAATCAAGCCAAGTTCCCATTGATCTTAGGAACACCTTTCCTAATTACCACCGAAGCTTCGATAGACTTTGACACTAAGGAGCTTATTTTGAAAAAGGTAGATGAAGGAGTCTCATACCCAATGATTAATACTAGGAGAGACAATGCATTTGTGGGAGCTTTGGAGAGGATATAATTTGGAATTGATTTTATGAAGAAGACTACAAGGAAATCTTGGCACACAAAGACTCAACCATGACAAAGAAGCAACCAAAAGTTCCATGATCAACCCCCAAAGCTAGCTACAATGCCCACTTCCACAAGGGAAAAGGAGTTAAAAACTTCAAAAATATCAAGGAATGGGTAATGAGGAAGTTACCAAGATGACCAACTATGAAGAGAAGGTCCTCCACTTCATCCACTAAAAATAGAAGAAGAATGGTCAATCTAAAGACCTTAAACAAGTGCACTTGAGAGGAAATCTCATGAGTATCTTTTGTACATACTCCTTTTAAGTTTTTAAATTTCAAGTCTTTAAAAATTTCAATAATGATGGTATGTCTTGGAGCAATCTTGTTCTAAAGTCATTCTTTTTGTCAAGTGTAGGTGACAAAGGAGTTTATTCAAGTCAAGGATCAAAAACCACAAAGGAGTTTGACAACTACACTTTCTACAAGTCACTATGACTTAATTCTAAGAACACTCTTTTTGCCAAGGTAAATTCTCTAAATTCGAGCTATGCATTTGCATGTCACCATTTTAAATGATTTTCAAGAGTGATTTTGCAAAAACTTGATTTGAGAAAGCGAAACCATTTTTAATCCAATTTTAAAACCTTTGGTCCTAAATTTTAACAAGTCCAAATAATGAGTTTCTCCAGCAAGTTGAAGAATTCAAATTTGTGGTTATTTGCAAAAGCCCCCTTGAATTTAAAAGTTTTAAAAATGTAGGGACTTTCTTTTAAATAACTTTTGTACTATCAACTCCTAGCCATGACTTTAAAGAAAAAACTTTTCTCTCTCTTCTTTCTCCATGAAAATCGTAATTTGAAGCTTTGTTTACCAAAGAGGAGACTTTGATATTTCAAGAGAGAAATTGTGTTAATAATATTATCTTTGATTCTTGTAAGTGCATTCAAGCTCTTTTCTACATTCCATTTTCTTCAAACGTCAAGGGCAAAGGTATGAAAAACTTCAAAACCCCCTCTCTTAGTTTACAATTTTCGATTTTTGTGAAATATGAGGGTTTGTTGATGTTTAATGGGAGTCTTGGGTAGGAGAAGTTTAGCTATGGAGGTTTCAAGAGTTGAAATGATTTAGAATCACTTAGAAATGCATGAATCAAAAGTTGTGTTATTGGAGTGAATAGTGTTCAAATTTTATTTTTGGGAAAATTTGGACTTTTTCGATCATTAGTGTAGTGCGTGATAGATATGTTTAGAATCTATCATCACTTTCTTGATTTGAAGAAATTTTTGGGATGTTTCATACACCCAAAAATTTTGATTTTGGCTTGACCATAAAAGGAAAGTTGATTTGTGATTCTTGCATAGCTTACATTGTAATGATTGTTTGAATGCTTGGTTTGTTGAGCACACTTGCAATTACTATCTTGATTTTGATCCATGAGTTATTAATTTGGACATATTATATTAAGTGCACGTCATGGCTAAATTGAAAATTGTTCTTAAAAAGGCATTAAATGGGTTTTTAACTTAGTAGTTTAGTAAGCATTTAAGACAAACCATGAGTTTGGAAAGTGAAAAATCAAATGCATGCTTTTACCTTGATGGCCGAAATACATGGGACATAATTTGACGGTATTTAGGTTTTTATTGAGTGTGATACATTTAGGACAATGAGTTAGCCAAATATAACTGCTAAAAATTGGATCACTCAAGTATGTGTGTTTAATTGCTTAATCCAAATTAAAGTTAAACCCTTTTTGCTTTCTCATTGTGCTCTTTATACTTTTAAAACTCACTTTGACTACATTTTTTAGTGTAGAATCCAAACGAATGGCGCCACCGCAGCAAGCTATGAGACTATCTTACCCAACATGGTCGGAACAAGAGAACCAAACGAGCAAGGAGTGATACCACCAAGGACCTCATATCAAGAGCCCTCCCGGAAGAGACATGGGAAGGATCCCATCGACCAAAAATCATCTCGGCCAAGGAGCTCAAAACGCCAAACCATTGAGGCCTACACCTCCGTTTCATAAACACAACACTCATAGAATTGAGTATTGCAAAGGTACACCTACTTATCATTGTTTATACCACACATATTTTCTTTCTTTGTGTGTTTTTAAAGGTCACTCTCACGGCTTAGGATTAACTGAGACGGTGAAGTTTAAGTCCGGGGGAGGAGCCTTCGTACTAATGGCGTTTTAAGTTTTGATGTTTTTTTTTTCATTACATTTGAGTCTTGCATTGTATATAGTTATTATTTATAAAAAACCAAAAAATCAAAAAAAATTCGAAAAAACAAAAAAATAATCAAAAATTTAAAAAATCCAAAATTTTTTTTCAATTTGTTTTTAAAAGCATTGCATATAGTTTGCATTCATTTCTACATGCTTAGGTTGGTAGAAGCATATAGGATTGCATTTGCATAGGGACCAATGATAGAATTGTCTCTTAGGTAGCTAAGTTTTGCTTAATGACCAATGCCCTCATTAGAAGTACAATGTTGGATAGACCGCTTTTTGTCTTTAGAAAATCATTTATTGGAATTTACCACTCGATGGTCTTTGTGAAAGTTGAAGTAGATGGTCTTTTGATGTCAATTCCTACCTAAGATGGACTTAATTGAATGTTAAAATCTTTCTTATGGGCTTTGTTATACTTGACCATGGTGAAAACACTAACATTTGAGTTAAGTTCTAACCTATCTTACCATCCTTTCTTAGCTCAAATGGCTACTCTCATCTTTAGAGTTGTGACCAACCCTTGAAAACCCTTAAACCTTTCCTTCAAAACCCCCTAGATATTTCGCATGTGAGGCCTCTTTAGGAAAGTGCACACCCAGGCAAAAACCCGAGTGAATTAAATTTGAATGACAAATAGGATACTTCCTTAGAGTTAGCTTCACTTTAAGGTTAACTAGAGTCTTAGGAGGGGAAAATCCTTAGTGTGTTTGGGTGTGATCGAGTCTTGGGAATGGTAGTGTATATAGTGTCAAGGAATTGTTTCTTATTGTAGATATGATCCTAGGTTTGAATATTTAAAGAGAAAAAAGAAAGGAGAAGAATAAAAAAAGATAAAGAAAAGAAGTGAAAGAAAAAGACACTAGAGATTAGAATCAAGTTTAAACACTAAACTTAGAAACTAAAAGCTTAGAGAGTCCACCCCTGAAGCAAAAAGAAAAGCAAGAATCCAATGTGATTAGATTAGTGGCACTTAAAATCAAAAAAAGGTTAGTAGCTAAGAATTAAAATGTCTAAGAATATCTAGGTGTCTACAAAAAGAAAAAGAATGATTAAGTTTTGTCGAATAAAAGGTTTGTGGTTTCTAGTTCGAGGATGGGAAATATATCAAGTAAATGTCTAGATCCTTAGGTGACGTAGAGTTTCCTCGGGTGTCAAAGTTTATAATTTATAAGACCTAAATACCCCACACTCAATCCCGCAAGAGAACGGGTTCAATTGTAGTATTTTAGGGTCGTCCAAGGATTTAAAGGCTTGGATTAGTAGAATCTAAACAAAGAGATTATACTAAGGCTCCTAGTCTAGGCGGCGATATAGTAAGAGATTGTCACGGGTCTCTACTAAACATAATCAAAAAGGGGGAGTGACCATGGTGATTGATCAAATCAAGCAAACAAAAGTAAAATAGCATAAAAGTAAAGTAAGTAAAGACTGGACTTTGGATCTAAANTGGTTATGGGTTCGGGTTCAATCTAGAGTTGTAATGGATTTTGGTAAGGCTTTATTAGCGGATCTAGCTATTTCTAGACCAATAATCCCTTTTTAGTCGATCAACCCACTATCGTGATGGAGATCTATTCACCCATACACACTACAAGGCTCAACTCTCGTT
>OVAN01001019.1:0-46369 GCA_900406275.1 Anastatica hierochuntica | reverse complement strand
GAAATAAATATAAATATAATTTAACTTATTCTCGCACAAGGTGCGGGTAACCATCTAATTAAAATATATATACATATCTTTAATTTCAACAATAATTTAAATTAAAGGGAGAAATAAATAATGTTAGTAACAAAATACTTTTTAGTTTATAAACATCCCATTAAAATGTAATATTAAAAGATTATCATAAATTCATATATAACCTAATTATATCGTTAAATTTGGTTGACTAATGAACATTTAATTATATTGTATTATATGATTTCAATTTTGAACATTTATGAAAATATTGTTTAATAAATTTGGTTGATTATCATATAATTATATCGAATTAAATGATTTTTATTTTGAACATTTATGAAAATATTTTTTCATAAACTCTTAATTAACAAAAATATGAAGTTAATTATGTAATTTGACTTCATTAGAATCATAAACAATGAAAAAAAATAAAAATTATGATAAGAATTATTATTTTGAATTGATTCTTACATTCAAAAAGTTTGGTAATATTCAAAATTTATTTTTGGCATCTAAGACATAATATCAAACAGTATTAAAAATTGAAATAAATATAAATATAATTTAACTTATTCTCGCACAAGTTGCGGGTAACCATCTAGTTTTATAGTAAATCTATTATAAATACTTAAAGGTACTATTGTAATTCTATATGATTTTATAGTAAATCTTTTTTATTTTTTGATATTATGCATTAATTATTACATGTGATTTTAAATCCTAAAATAATTAATGGATGTATTAACTATATCTTTCCAGAAAAATAATTTTAAAATATTTTAAATTTATTCAAAGTCAGTCGTTGCTAACTATGGTAAAGAGGTTTAAATCATACATTTTTAAGGCACATTTGACTATCAAAATTTTCTTAAAATAAATGTTATTTAGATATGATATATATAATTTATTGCACTTTCCACACTTTTTATATTTAACGTTGGTACTATGACATTGGCAACCAAATTTTCAAATCCAAAAATTATAAAAATATATGGCTTAGATACAATGTTTTTTCATTGGTTAAAGATTGAACTGACGCTATATTCCCCCCCCCCCTTCACCCCATTATTGTCATTCTGCATATTTACCTCCAATTTTGGTGTTCTCTATTTTACTACCTATAAAAAGTTTACCTCTAAAAAACTACACCAACTCACGAATTGGCTTTTAGCATATCACACTAAACTATTGTTTTGCGTAATGAACCAGATAATCGCAATTACTAATTGACGCTACAATTAATGAAGATCCGAATAGCAATTAACAAACATCATTCTGAACCCTACACTATTCAGAATTGGGGAAAAAACATAACTTCTCTCTGTGAAATCAAAGATCAATCGGAGGAGAAGAGAGTGGATTCTGGAAAAATCTAAGCTTTCGACCATATCCTATCGTAGAATGATGTAAGTGCTAACTGAATTGATTACAATTTTTGTATTTATAGTTTCGGTTACAAATTTCGGTTGAATCATTTTTAGGTGAAAGAGGTTAATTGTAATTAGTGACAAGGAGTTTGAGTATGCGTCAGAGCATGGAGAGGCTGACACTGAGTACGTCTATCAAGATGTAGAAGATTAGTGTGAGGATAATGTTTCTGTAGAGGTTGAAGAAGAGACTTTATGTGATTCTCATGAGGAGAAAACAAAATGGCAAGATAACAATTCCATTTGGAAAACCGAAGCTTCACTGGACAATCTCTTCACGCCGTATTGGAGCTAACAGCGATATGTCTTCATTCAAACAAGCGTATCTTTCAAACCAGAAGGAGTTAAGCCACGAGACAATATTCTATAGAATTCTAACTCAACAAAGCTTCTTTTGGAGGTGGAATCAAGTTCATATATGTTCGGAATCAAAACCAGTTTATTTTAAAATCCAGCTGATCAGTTTCAGACCCGATAGCACATATGGGATAGAGTTCGTGTGGCACATATCAACTCAGCAATCCTTTCAACAAAAAACCACTTGGATAACTTTAATTGGTCTCTCATTGTTCCAAAAAGCTCAAGAAAACAAGAAATTGTCACCAAAATCTCAAGATATCAATTATCTTCCAAAACCGGTCAGTTTGAACTATTTCATGGAAATGCTTACATTAGCATGAGATGAAAGCTTGGAAAAGCTATTGGGGATGTTTGCCATCAAGTCCAGCATGTTTCTAGCATCTTACAAGCCCAAGAAGAGCCCAATATCATATCTAAAATTCTCATATTTGAAAAGTGACGAAAATAAGAAGAAGAGATCCTCCCAACCACAAAGAGTTAATGGAAAGGAGCTTCTCTCTCTTACATGCAAGGTAGAAGCAATTCCAATGATATATCTCTCCTGCATGCACTATTTTTATTTAATTTCTATGCTTTTAATTATTTAGGTTTGGTTGCAAATTTCCTATATATATTTGTAATCATCATTTGAAGAGATTATCAGACTTTTAAATCAAAACCTTTCTCAAATTGTTTGATCTTGCATGATGTGTAATATTCATGATTATTGAACTAGCTTCGGTGTGTCATATCCGCAGCTGGTTTGAGTCTGAAAGTCTTAGAGAAATTTCATATCTCTAGGAAGTTTCACTCGATCCATTATTCTTCCATTCGTTTATCCGAAACAGTACGCCTTTCCGATCGTCACCATCGTCAAATCAATCCAGAAGTCTTCCGCGTAGCCAGTTAACCTTAAGACCATGAAGTGAATCCTTAGGACAACGATCCATCTTGTCGAGGATCATATCAAGACTGTTGGGAATCTTTCGAATGAGAAGAAGAAAGATGGCGAAGAAGACAAGGTATATCGTTTCGAGTGTGAGGTTAATGAATATGTGCAGGAATTTGTTGATGAACTGTATATGGGTCGTATGAAAATGCCTAAGAGCTTTGATGAAGATGAGGATATGATGGTGACGAAGCAGAGAAGAATTAGAACGCCTAGTGATGATAGAATATGATCAGGGAAATCATTCATGAATGCATCATAATTCAAAGAGGCAACATTGGATTATGAATTAAGAACTAAAAATAACATCAATCGAGCTTCATGGGAGAATATCAAGGTGGAATACTTTTGTGGCATTGTTGGGAAATGTAAATGGAGGCTTTATTGCTCTAGGGATAAGCCTTCAAAGTGTTGGTTGGTGAATACATCTTACCCGTGGCATAGTTACACTCCAAATGGAAGGTGCCAGATGTCGAAAAGTCAAGTTATTGCAAGATCACTCATGGATAAGATTTGGGTTAATCGGAAATTCATGCCACTTGATATTCAAGCACATCAAGGATAAACAAAAGTTGGTAAGTTCTTGAGGCCAATGTCAAAATCGAAGGTTACTTGCTTTAAAGTTGCTTGAGAAGGAGTATGTAGAGAGATAAGCTCAAATTCACGGCTATGTCGAAGAGATTTTGTCTCAAAACCCTAGATCAATTGTCATAGTTGAGACATTCCTAATGTCAAAGGTGAGATGTTTTTCAAAGGTTCTTTATCTGCTTTGAAAACATTTGTAGTTGTTGGAGTTTGTCTTGTAGGTCGATATTAGGACGTGATGGAACCTTTTTGAAGGTCGTTGTTAAAGGTTGTTTGCTATATGCAATTGGCCATGATGGAAATGATCATATATTTTCACTGGCTTGGGCAATAGTTCAGTCTGAGAATGGTCAAAACCGGTTGTTGTTCATTGAACTCATCAAGAAGAAATTCAGTATGAAGGATGGTATATCATTTGTGATTTTTTCTGATAGATCAAGGGGACTGCATAGTGCAGTCAAATCAGAACTACCACAAGTTGAGCATAAGATGTGTGTCAAATATGTCATTGAGAATCTAAAGAATAAGAATCATGCAAGTAAATATCTTCAAAAATTGCTTATTTGGAATATTTCTTGGAGCTACAATCCAACAAAGTATGAGGAGAATCTTCAAAAGATTAGAGAGTATGATATGAGACTTTAGAATGATGTAATGAAGGAGGAGCCTAAGACTTGGACATTGGCATTTTATAGGATTGGCAGCTACTGTGAGAAGGTGGAAAATTAATCTACTGAGTCTTTCAACTCTTCGATAACCAAGGCGAGGGCTAAGGCAGTGGTTCATATGCTTGAGACTATTATGAGGGAAGCTATGCAGAGAAAAATTAAGAGACAGGGGAAATTTGGCAAACATGAAGGCAGGTACACTGGATATGTTGCGGAAATCTTATTACATAGCATGATAAAGCTGATAGATATGCCACATATTCATCCAGCCATGGTATGTATGAAGTTGTTTTAGATGGGAATGAATACAGTGTAACCTGCAGAAAGGCACTTGTTCTCGTTGCAAGTGGCAAATATCAGGGAGACATGTCAACATGCTTATAGAGCCATGATAGAAACTAATAAGGATATTGAAGATTATGTTTTAAGGTTCTTCTTAATTGAGTTTTGGCGTAACAACTACGAATCAGCACGCACTCCACTGAGAGGTCCTCAGTTTTGGGTAAATTCAACATATTGTTTTATTGTAGCACCTAGAGAACATGTGCTGCCGGGAAGAAAGACGGAAGGTAAGAACAAAACTTTCCCATTTATCAAAGGCAGGCATGACTTTCCAAAGAATAAAGCAAAAGAAATACATAAACTTGGTAAAGGAGAACATAATGCAGCCAAAGAAGAATAAAGGATCTTCTCTTGAGGTTTGTGTTATGATTTCATACTAATATGTGTGATTCTTTGTGTTTCTTACTATTTTTGAATAACAGGTTTGCTCATTTTGTCAATTATTGTAAGAGGCCAATACATCAAGGAATGCTACCTCATATCAAGAAGTTTGCACTCTAACCTAACTAACTCAACCAATACAACCCTCTCAAGAAGCATGATGATGTATTTTGTAGACTTAAGACACTATCTGAGTTCTTTTGTTTGGCTAGACACTGTTTCACTTATTTTGTTTAGTATGTAAGTTTTGACATTGCTTCACTTCAGATTTATTTTGTGTGGTCTGACATTGCTTCACTTATTTTGTTTAGTTTGTAAGCTTTGACATTGCTTCATTTTGGATATAGTTTTTTTGGTTTGCAAGCTTTATCTACTTGTTTAAGATATGAAAGTTTTATAACTCAGTGACATTTGTTCCAAAAAGCTCAACACAAACAATTGTCAAAGATGAAGACAAAGTCATACCATTAGACTACGTGAACAAACACCAAAAATAATAAACACAAAAACAAGTCCTTCTTCATATCTTCGTGGAATACCAAGCTACTAGTCCTGGCACAATATGAAAGCCACAATAACCATCTTCATAATCATAAATTGTACCATTTTGTTCATCTATGTTCTTGACGCCGTAAGCTCTTCTTCAAGCTTTTCAACTATGTTTCGCTTCAAATATTCTTCTATTTTCTCGAGCAGTAACACATGTTGCTCTACCGTCACTTCCGTCTTCTTCTGCTTTTGTTTTACATCGTCTGCCAACCGTGTATGCTTCAGTTCAACCAACATAATCTCTTTAAATAATGCTTCATCAACCCACTAGTATAAATGCCTTTCTTTTTTTTGCCTTCAACCCCATCGAACATCAATAGAACCTCATGTAAGGATTTTCATTAGTTTTGGATGTCAATGTTATCACGCTTTCTCCACATTAGCATTGTGACGAAACTCCATACCTCGATGAACTCGACATCATGCGACTTGACCCAAAAGGCGAGTTGGTCATCTTTCAACTCATCTCAATATTTTCTCATGAATAACCCTAATTGTACCCCAAATCGATTTCATTTGAGTTAAATGGTTGTATCTCGGGTAGGGTTAAAGTATATGTTTGCGATTCGAGTCTTCGTTAACTGCAAACATAGATTAGTAATTGCAGTTATTCGATTCATTAGACAAAACAACGATTTAGTGTGATATGCTGATATCGAACTTAATTTGTGACTTGGTGTAATTTATTAGATGGTAAACTTTTTTATAGATAGTAAGCACCAAAGTTGGGGGTGAAATACGCATAATGGCAATAATAGGGGGGGAGAGAGAAATATAGTGTCAGTCCTTAAAGATTTAAAACCATGTAAAGATACATGGTGTATTTAAGTGAATATCATTCATTTGTACAATAATTTTAACAACTCTACAAACACAACCAAGATGGTGTTCTTTGATCGAGAGATTAATGATAGTTTCTTATATGGTGCATAAAGTAATGCTATATAATTTTGAATCTTAATACAAAATATTAGTATTTAACTTTCTTTTAACAACCAAATCATTTTATTAACTTTCATCGTTGTCAGTTATTACAAAAGGAGAAATAAAGTTGGGACAACAATAGTACAAACACCATGGAATCTGGATAGAAACAAATTTCCTAGCTAACATATATGCACATTTTTTGTTGTTTCGAGTTGTGAGCGTGAACTTAATTCCAACAAACTCGTACCCTATTTCCAAATAGTATCCTTCAATAAATTTAGTCTAAAGTAATCTCCCTCGAAATAAAGCCGAAAGTTCAGCCTCCTCCACTGTATGTCGTCCTTCGAATTTGCCATTTCCACATTCAAGAAAGTTTCCATCGGAATTGAAAAGTATCCATTTAATACCAGAATCTTTATCTCCCTCATGGTGGGAGACGTCATAGTTGCACCCGGTCCGACCAACGATTGGTCTCTTCCATTTGTGTGGTGGTCCTTTACCATGAGACATAGTCTTTCTAGCTTCGTTTTGTGATGAGAGAGCCTAAAGAGATCCATTCAATAGCATCATCTTTTTCTTTCTTAACCGTGCCACTTACTTTAATGAATCAATAACCGTAGTAGTGAGACTGAAGAGTTCTTTAAAATAGCGTTCTGCCTTAGTGTCGATGACATAATTGCCATGAATCTCTTCACCATTCGGTCCTTTAATAAAACTTATTCTGTTTCGAGCAATTATATTTTTGGTTATAGCATAGAAGAACTTGTTGTTACAGTCACCTTCTTTTAACCAATTTTTTTTTATTATTTTGGTTCCCTAAAATCTCTTCATCTTTATAGGCTTGGATTAATTCTTGTTTTAATGACCTTATTGTATATAAGGAGGTCGTCAGATTTCTATTGGATGAGTCCATTTGTGTCCAAAGGTCCGAGATTTTCCTAGCAGAGTTTGTATTGTTTTTCTTTCTCCACTCGGAGATACCTCTCCTGCAATTTTGGACTCGCGTTAAGATATTAGGTACATGAGTATTATTCTTGTTCTAGCCATTATATGCAACTGATTGAAAATTCTCAACCTCACGTCATCATTTTTCAAAGCAGAAAACACGTTTGTCTGTATATGAGGTTGTTTTAATCATTATAATTGCGGGACGGTGATCCAATTAAGCCATATCTAAATATTTTGTTTAGGACATAGGTTAAGAAACTTTTCATTCATCATTAGCCATAACATGATCAAGCCAACATTCAACCATAAAATCATTTTTTTCCTAGTCAAGTCATGTTATTTCCAACATAAGTCAAATCTGATACATTACAATAAAAAACCTTGTTCTGAAAGTCAAATAGGCTCCATGGTTCTCTCGTACGTCCTCCTCTCTTTTTATATGCTTTTAAGACTTTGTTAAAGTCACCAAACATTAACGAGGAATCTCTTCGATTTGTTGTCGTCCTTTCTAGTTTCTCCCATAATAAATGACACATTTTACATTTTGGGTAATCATAGACGTATAACAAATAGCAATCAACATATTTATTAGATATCTTACGATCGATGAGGCTTGCTTCTACAAAAATGAAAGAAAAAGAGATGCGCTTATTTCACATTAATGCTAGACCACCAGACATGCTTATCGGTGACACACACTTGACATATTCATACTTTAACTGGGCTGCAACATCACACACTACATAATCTTGGTTCTTTGTTTCAATTAGAAAGAGTAGGTATGGGAATATTTGAGATAATTACCGAAGCATATACTTTTTCCAACACTAATTACCAAAATAAATACTTTTGGGAGAATGAATACTTTTCTATACTTTTTTCACTGTTGCAAAAAAGTAAATCCCATTATACCCTTCACACTTTCTCTCTCTTCTTTAGTTTAATTCTATCGTATCCTAATATATCATATCGACACATATTTTTGGGATATAACATACTTATTAGTGTACTTTATACTACTATTCATTTTTTTTATTCCCAAATTTCTCATCAAGTAAAAATCAAGACACGCATGAACGCAAATTCATGGACATGATAATCGTGGACAAATTCAAAATTTATATCTAGTGTATTGACCATAAACGATTAAAAAATCAATGTAAATTTAATGTGTTTCATAATCTAGTATATATATCATGTTATATCATATTTGATTGTGGATACAATCACATTTTATATATACACACATCAGTTTAAGTTATATATCCATATAAACAATTTTAGTATACAATTTTTATTACAATTATCTAATCGATATGTTTTGTAACATGTCCACTAAAACTTATCCAACAATATAGACTACTCATACAAAATTTAATCACAAAACATTATTTATTCAAATATATATCCACGAAAACCATATTCATTATCAAGATCCTCCACGAAACCATGTCCATTGATACACCATCACATTGGATGATAAAAACCTGAACCAAAATGAATAGCATATATAAAGCAATGCCAACCATGATCAGAATGAAATAGTAAAACACCAAACCTCGTTTGAGAACAAAATATTTAAGGTTATCAATCGAAAATCCCTAGCAGTGTCGCATAGTAACTATAACTATTAATAAGATTGTCCACGAAACCATGTCCATTGATATATCTCGTATGAACATGTTATATTGGATAAGGCGTATTTAAAACATCAAATTCACAATCAAAACTGAAATCAAATCTAGTCCTCAACCTAAAACAATTTATATCTTAACCCATAACCTGTTAAATATCAATCAACCCGACTAAATATCCATCAAGAAAAAAAAGAGGAGCATAAGAGATGAAGAAAGAAATTATACACAACTATGATAATGAATCTAAGTGTTAGAGGAAGAGATGAAATCATCACTGATCGTGTGTTGAAGTTACGATCAATAAACAAAGACAAATTATTCACTCGTAATCTCTCGATCTCAATGGTGACGAGTAACATATGCATCGACGGTTTGGGATTATTTTGGAAGACCACAAACCACCAACAAAGGAGAAATCGAACATGCGGTGGAAAAACGGTGGTCGACGACTATGAATGGAGCATCGGGAAGACAATAGAAGAAACTGCCATAAAAAATTTTAAATGTAATATACCTTCTTTCATATCCTTGAACATTAATAATGAATCTACTCACGCAGACTCTATCTGTATGGATCCATAGTACAAAACCACATAAGGTTATATCAAAATGTTTTTTGCGGTGGTTATGTTCGAATGATGAAGGTAGAGATTGATAGCTCAGGTTTTCGCCCGAGAAAACACTACAAGCATACAGATGTGTACGTTGTAGTGGTTCGAGATCAAATCCATAGAGACCAAAGGTTGTACGTAAAACTATAAGATCAAACTCGGGTTAAAGCGAAAAAGAAGGTTTGTAGATTGATGCAGCAATTCAAAATCAAGCAAGCAAGAAACAAAGAAATGCAGGAGTTGTAAATCAATTGGAGGAAAATGCTAGGTATCAGGGAAATCATTTCATCAGGATCGTAGATTTGTTGTCAGGGAAACTTTTAAGGATCATCTTGAACTCAATTCACAATTTTATAGTCAACCTACTTCTGTAGCGCCAACTACCTATGTTTAAGGATCCTAAACACTAGCTTCCGTTGAGTTTTGAATCCTAAACATGCATTCTAGATGTAATTGATTTGTTCGCAAATTTCTTACCCATTAACTTCCATTGGTCTAAGACACTTTGTTCACTTATCTTCCTTTCAGAAATTTCATCAAACACTTTTGGTGCGTGAAATATCCTAAGTTCAAGAACTAGGTGATCAAGCCAATTCAAACATTAAACACAAAGAGAAGCGAAGAACAATTGATAATCTCTCGATCTAACAACCTAACAATAACAGATTCATGAAATCCCGTATGAGAAACTTTAAACCCAACTATAGAACTACTCGCACATGCCTATTAAACAATCAAAAAAATATATCAAAGAGAGACATGATTTTTATTGAATAAAGACAAAGAAAGGGTTCAAAATTCTTCTCCGATTTGAAGTACAGAAGTGATTCTTCTCCCTTAGGTTACAAAGGTTCTCTCTTGCTCAAAAACTCAGAAAAACCAGATAATCCAAAGTAAAACACGAGTTTAGGTATTTAGGATGCAATTTGGTTCTCGAAATCTCGGTCTGGTTCAAAAACTTGGTCAGCGAATCGTGACAAGGATCGATAGATCATGGATAGGGATCGATCGATCCCTGTCATTCTGCCAGGACGTTTCACCTCTACAAAAACGCTTCCTTCGATGCTTGAAATATGTCCAAAATGTGATATTTCTGCACAATTAAGCTCATTACCTATAAAAACACTATAGAACATAAAACCGCTCCAAAGAGAGCCTAATACATACTAAAATACCATATATCTCGACTAAAACCGCAATAAAATCCTATAAAATACTAATACATTAGAGATGAAGAAAAATAAGATTGAGCCATGAGGATTATCCACAACCAATTGTCCATGATATCATGTCTATGACTGAAATCAAATTTTTTTATTATGACAGAATAATATTTGAAGTGTGGACGAATTATCGTAAATAGACAAATTCTTATGGGTTATTAATGTATCGTTTTCCAAGAAACCGTATCCATTGGTATATCTCCTATGATCATTTTATATTGCATAAGTCAGATCTAAAACATCAAAATTCACAAACACAATTAAAATAGAGTTATTCCACTACCTAAAATCCATTTAGATTTTAACCACAACCTATTAAACATCAAGCAATCACACTATACACTCAATCAACAAAAACAAATAAAAGGCATAAGATATGGAGAAAAAAATTCATACATGACCATGATAACGAACTTTTAATTCTTTTTAACAAAAATAAAATCAGATATACTCCTCTTCCTATAACGATACCAACAATCCAAACGAAATAAAAACATAATTAGAAGGTATCATCTGTGAAAATATTTGTTGTGACATTTGATATATTTTTTCTAAGGAAATCCAAGAGGATAATAGAAATAGAGAGAGAAAATGAAGAATAATTAAAAAGCTGAAAAGAAAAATAGAGAGAAAAGAGGAAGAGGGACGTATAAAATAAAAGGAAAAGGACAAAAGGCTGAGAGAGAAAAAAAAAAGATAAGACATACATTTTGCCATAAAAAAGTATGTGAGTGTACAAAAGTATCTATTTTGGGTATTATGAGATAAAAAATATCTATAATGGTAACTTTTTCTGGATATTTCCTTTGTATTCCCATTTTTCGCCTTTTCCTTTGTATTCTCTTAAGATGTCGAACCATTACATCATCAATTCCCAACAAAATATTTGCATCTGTCTCCAAATATTGTCGGCCATGATCACAAGGAAAAGAGGAAATGAGATTCTCTGTTTTGGTTCATCAAATTGGGGAATCTTCATCACAACACTTAAATAGGCAATTGGATGAGACAATTACACTTGGACGAAACGCTCACCTTTGAAAATCACAAGAAAAGCCGTTAGAAACCGAAATCTAACGCTATCTGGAGAGAGTAAACAACAATTAAGAACAACGAGGAAGACTCGCCACAATAGTTACTTCGCTTCCTCCATTTTTTATGGAAAATCATTTTTTTTATATTTCTATTAGTTTTCTTGAAAAAACAATATTAATATGTAATTTATCTATTTCTATTATGCATAAATATGTGACAAGAATTCATGCTACTTTCATTTAAATTTCGAATTATTAGGTATTTTTCATTTCAAAAAATAGTTAAAAGAAGTTAAAGCAATCTACTTATATCAAAAATAAAATAAATATCTAGTTATTTTTAAAAACATATAACAAAAAAATTCATTATTTATCATGAATAAAAAGTATTTTATTTTAATAAATAGAGCTAAATTAAAATGAAAAGGAAATTTTGTCCCAGCTATAACAAAATTTTAAATTTACTATGCGTTATTTCCTTCCTCCTCGAACTAATTGTTGATTAATCAAAACTATTGATAGAAAAAAGAACGAGTCATAATCTAGAATACTCTTAATAATAAAAATGATCTCTCTTACTCTTACTTAATCTACCCTACTCCTTACTCTTACTAAGTTTCTGTAAATCCTATTTTGGCCTTCATCTTTTAATACAAACAATGAATAAAATGAATAAAATCAACCAATAAAATTCCTCCAAAATCACACTATCTCTCTTTCTCATGGGTTTCGACGATCAGCAACCAACCACCATTGAAGCAAAAGCTTCAAACTTTTAATCCCAAAATCTTGTATCCATTCCTCCGCCATTGAAGTCTAAACTTGTAAATCAAGGTTAGTTCGTGTTCTATTCGGTAGATAGAAGTTAATTGAGTAAATTTGAGCTCCATTTGAGTGAAAAAAAAAAAGAAAATGGATTTCTGCAATTTGAGGTTTAAAATTAGATTTAATGGAGCAAATAAATTGCGTTTGGGGTTTAGTTCGAATAGCAAGTTGAATTGGAAAGTAATGTCGGGGGAATGCGGTTAAATCGTATGAATCATATGTAAATAAATATTTGTGTTTAGTGAAACTTGATGAAACTAGTGAAACTTGGATAGTTGAGAATTTGTAAACCTGGCAAAACTTGGTAAGAAATATTTGTTGACTTGTAACCAAATATGTCAAACCTAGAAAAACTTGGTAAGAAATATCTATTGACATGTAACTAAATATGTCAAACCTGGTAAAAATCTGAAAACAAAATTGTCAAACCTGGTAATACTTGGCATACCCTATGCAGAGCTGAGAGCACTAATGTTGGTTTTTATTAATTTTGGAGGAGACAATAGGTAGTCCTTCCATAAACATATATTTTGATTATGGAGGACATTATACGAAGTCAAAAGATGGCTATGAATGGCATCCAGAAAATAGTGAAGTATCGTATGGTATATCGTGCAGAGAGCTTGAATGGAATATTTGTGAACAAAAAGGAAGTACTCTTTACTACCTTTGATTGATGTAATTCTTGAAAAAATTGCGGAATGGTTTAACCAACATAGGAAGGATGAACGCCGTAAGAGGAACAAGTTGGTGACAAACAGGAATTTGGCCAGCTATTTCGAGTGTGGACCTCAAGAAGATGACTAAAACTTTGCTTTTTTGTTTCTGTTTTTGTCTCATTTGGTCGGATTTGGTAAAACTTATGTATTGCATTGGTTAGACTTTGCATTTTTTTCAAACATGTTAAAACTTTGCATTTATTTCAAACATGTTAAGACTTTGCATTTGTTTCAAACTTGTGTGGTGTATGATTTGTTAGGAAAAACATGTTCGCATATATAATGGTTAAAAAAACACAACCATGATTAGTCGGGTCACAAAATAAAAAAATTAAACGGATTGTCACAACAAATGTAAAACAACTAGATTGATGATGATTAGCTTAAAAAAAATCAAATTTAGTTATCGTCATATTATACACTTGACATAAAAACAACATACAGTTTTATGATATATTTCTTCCAAATAATCTAAAATATTATGAAAAGACAAAAAAAACTTTACCTTTTTATATATATTTTTTCATGGTACATTTCATATGTACCTAAATAACATATAATCATTGGTAAAACTAACATTAGGTAAGTTAGAGTATGGTAAAACCAATAAAATCAGTAAATTGTAAAAAGGAAAACTTGCCAAAAATTGTATAACTTGAAACTTCGGTAAAACCTTAGTTATAATGACGGCGCCATTTCATCATAAAGAAAAACTTGAGTGGGAATGACGGCGCCACATCATCTCCCCAAAGGTTGCGCCGTCATTTTTTTATTATCTTTTTATTTTTTCTTAATTTTTTTAGATTATTATNTTTTTTTTTTTTTTAATCCCCCCCCCCCCCCCTAAAACCTAAAATTTGAAACTTTTAGGTTTCTCTCTCTCTTTTCAAATCTCTCTCTCGCGATCTTCAATCCTTTCGTCTATTCCAAAATTATTTCTCTCTCTCGCATATCTCCTCCCTCTCCTCCTCTGACAGTATGAGTTTTATCTCAGGAGCTTCGTCATCGACTGGTGGTGGTGGCCGAGGAAGAAGGCGAATCCCGGGTACACTCAACCGATGTGGAACGTCGAGGCTAGGGAAGGACCAAAAAAAGAGATTAGATCATTCATACCCATAGGTTTATGTTCTTGTATTCTCGTGGTTGTTTTAGGAACATGGTCTTGCAAATCTAGTGTTGTCGTAACACTAGCCAAAATAAGCTAAAAACAAGCCAAAAATAACATAGTTTACGCAAGTTTCACCAAGTCTGACAAACAGAAGCAAGCCAAAAGAACATCGTTTTATAAAGTTTCACCAAGTTTGACAAACATAAAATAAACCAAAGTAACATACTTTCACAAAGTTTCACCAAGTTTGACAAACAGAAAATAAGCAAAGTAACAGAGCTTGACGAAGTTTTTCAAAGTTTCACTTACTCAAAATTTCATATTCGTGTGGCAGCGAATGACAGCCAATCCCGATAGCAAAGCATGTTCTCTAAGAGAATAACGGATTGGAATGCCGTTTACAACAAACCAAATTTCCTTCTTCTTGTCTAGAGAAGTCGTCCTTAGAAGGAGCATTCACATTCCCATCCATTTGTGGCTTGTCCTCTTCTTACCCAAATGGAATATGTGTTTGAACTGTTGGTGATCGTAAAACCAAGCCATCTCCCCTGTTTTGTACATAAGCTTTTCTATTGTCCTCACCATCTTAATAATGTTACACTTTCCCGAGAGTTTCACCGTCTTCGCATATTCGGTTCGAGAGAAATACGTGTTCAATGGTTGTAACCGTTCCGTTTCTTCCTCTGATTCTTCCTTCGATTCTTCCTCTAATTCCTGCCATAAAGAAAGTTCCACCAAATCTTACCAAGTTTTACCTTTTTTATTACAAAATCTCAATTTCACAACATGAACATAGTTATGCTAAATCTTACTTAGTCTTTCAAATTTTAAAGACTTACCACTTTATCCTCGCCACCTTCGGGTTGTGTTTCCGTTTCTTCCTCTTCGGAATCCGATTTGTCTTTCTCTCTCGAATCGGAATTATCTTCCTCCTCCGTCGACTTTGTCACATCGTCGAAACCTGTCGGATTCTCCTTCGGATCATAAAGAACATTTGCGTTCTTTGTTCGAGCCATAACCACAAACCTTCAAAATTAAAAACCCAAAACCTAAATTAGATTTTCGATAGTTCAAACCCCAAATCCGAACTACAATTCTCGAAATCAAAGAAATAAAACCATAAATCAAGATTATGTTTACCAAAAGTATACTAATCTCTCCAAGTTTTACTTTGTTTCTTGCCTTTTGAATTGAACAAGTGAGGAGAAAGAGGAACGGTCGACGGTTTTGTGTTTTTAAAAAGAAGAAATTGTGATTTTTTTTGTTTTTTGAGAAGTTATATGAAAAAATTAAAAAGAAATATAATCAATTCAAATTTGGGTATGAAATATCCAATTAAAAGTGGTTGGATCTGTAATTATATACGTTTGTCATGTTCTTTTAGTTATTTTATTTTTATTTCGATTTTCTTTTTTTTTAATTCAGATAATTTTAATACTGGAGGAGTGTTTTAACTCAATAAGAATATTTGAGGAGATGATCCAAGAAGAACACTCCTCTCTGCTCGGTGGGGGGACGACGATGGCAGAGGGTTTAGGGTTTTATAAGGAATATGTCGCCGGAATGATGGCTGGTCTCGCCACAGTCGCCGTCGGCCACCCTTTCGACACCGTCAAGGTTCTCAATTTTCAATCCTATTTCAATTTTTTTCTCATTTCTCTCTTTCCCTTCGCATCTGTGTGTTTCTCCGGCTTATACAGAGTGTTACATGTTTCAATTCGAGGTGGGATTATGCTTCATACATGAAACTTCATTTTCAATTGCTGAAATCATGAGAAAGGGTTTCATCATATATGCCAATAAGGGCTCTTCCTTCTGATGCTATTGGAACTGATTTGGGTTTGTTGGTTATAACTTATGAGCTTTGTAGGCATAGGAACTTGTTTTTGTTATGCGTTTTCGATAGTTTGTCACTGGATTGGCATTGCTCATCTTCTTATGTTTCCCTGTAAGTGGTTATATGATTGACTTTTAAGAGGGTGTTTTGTCTTTCTTTATTTCTTCTGTCAGGTTAAACTTCAGAAACATAATACAGATGTGCAAGGTCTCAGATACAAAAACGGCTTGCATTGTGCTTCAAGGATCCTGCAAACTGAAGGAGTATTATTCTCTTTGCACCTCTCATTATATCTCCTAGATTTCTACCATCGTGCAAACAAACTTAGTTCTTGAAAGTCTTGACTTTTCCATTCTCAATGGAAGCTTACTAGATCCTTCGTCTCTGATTTGCCAGATACAGTCTTTTTTTGCTGACTTGAAATTGTATTTAGGTCAAAGGACTTTATAGGGGAGCAACTTCATCGTTTTTGGGAATGGCCTTTGAAAGCTCATTGATGTTCGGAATATACTCCCAGGCAAAGCTCTTCTTACGGGTAACATTGCCGGGCCAAAATGATCTGTTAGTGTATTTCCGTCTTATTGATTTCTTCCAGTATTTCAAATTTGGCTTTCTTTTTTGTTTCTGTATAGGGAACTTCGCCAGATGATGGGCCACGACCAGAGATAATTGTTCCATCTGCCATGTTTGGTGGAGCTATCATTAGTTTTGTATTATGTCCAACAGAGCTAGTAAAGGTGAAATCTCCAATGCACCATCTATCTTTCAGTTAATACCTTTGATGGTTTCCATGGAGTTTTTGTGACATTTACTGTTTTTTTCAGTGTAGAATGCAGATCCAAGGCACAGATTCTTTGGTTCCTAACTTCCGTAGATACAAAAGTCCTCTTGACTGTGCTGTTCAGACAATTAAAAATGAAGGGGTGAGAAACTCTCATTGCTAACTTACTTGACTTTAGAATCAAATGTTAGGTTTGATGGGGACATCTTTCAGGTAACAGGTATTTTTCGTGGTGGCTCGGCAACATTATTAAGAGAATGTGTTGGGAATGCTGTCTTTTTTTCTGTCTATGAATACTTACGGTATCACATCCACTCGAAATTGGAGGACTCAAGGCTGAAAGATGGTTACTTGGTTGACATGGGAATAGGAGTTCTCACTGGTGGTCTTGGAGGCATAGCTGTAAGAAAATTTTCTAGTGCATTTCATTTATTCGAGCACGAAAAAATGTTGTGACCAAATGTATTGAATATTACTGCTGTTTCTTTGCTACAGTGCTGGTCAGCTGTTTTGCCTTTTGATGTTGCAAAAACCATTATCCAGACCTCTCCAGATAAAGCTACCGAGACAAATACTTTGAAAGTGCTGCGCTCGGTCAGTCAACCATCTTGATTTTGCATTGCCTATGTGAATCCCACACAGGCAACAAAGAGTACATGAAATAGTGTTTTTGACTTTTAAATCATCTCTGCAGATTCACAAGAGGGCTGGACTCAAGGGCTGCTATGCAGGTTTGGGTCCAACCATCGTGAGAGCATTTCCTGCTAATGCAGCAGCAATCGTTGCGTGGGAATTCTCAATGAAAATGTTGGGAATCAAACATGACTAGGATTTCTTTTCCGGTATAATTTATTCAGTCTGATTTTCAGATCTCAGAATCACTTGGAAACTTGCATTTGCGTTGGATTTTGATAAGCTTTATTGTAACACAACCACGTATCTCAAGAATTACAAGTGTTTAGCTCTTTATGTGTAGTGTATTTGTTTTCTCATATGTCTATTGCAAAACATATATAGATTCCTGGTTTAGTTTAAGATCTTGGCTTGAACAAACGCTTTGTAGTTTTAGACGGTCTTACACATTCATTCAATCATTTGCATTACATATATCTTTAGGTTTAGTGGATAGATTTGATTGCAGGCAACATAAAGAAACAGAGAGACATAACAGAGGATTATAAGGAGCTAAAAGAGATTGACAGAAGAGAGCAAGCAAGACTTATTTCATCGAACTTCAAATCTGGATTTCGGAGACTACACGCGTCTTTATTCGGTTGTGCTCTTCCGCCTTCTCTCATTGTGTCCAGCCAAGCGTCTCCTGCAACTCCGCTTGGCCTCATCAAACTCGCCAAGCTCGTGAAACCTTAAAAACCAAAAGTTAAAAGACCTCATCTTTCTTGTTCTTGTTTTTGGTTGTTGTGACAAGAGATTTAGAGAAGAAGGTGGTTTGGTACCTGCTGCATTGTTGGCAGAAACGTTGGTGAAGACCAGAGATCCGAACAAGAGAAGCTTTGGCATGAAACTCGCAGACTTTGTGTCGTTTGTGGTAGTGTTTGGCTCGGCTCATATCCGCAGTACAACTCTCAACCTGACAAGCTCCACTACTACTTGTAGCTTTACCTTTCTGCTTCTTTTCCAAAGCCTCTTCTTCTTCAAAAGTATCTTCATCTTCTTCTTCTTCTTCCTCTTCCTCTCCCTCTCCCTCACTCATTTCTCGTAAACTCCTCTTTCCCTCCGCTTTGCTTCTTCTCGTACTCATCTTCAAACTCTCCCTCTCTGTCTCTCTCTCTTACATGAAAGATGAAACAAGAGGAGAAGAAGAAGAAATGAAAGTAAACAATGGAGCCCCGAAACAAAAGTAGGGAAAGATCTTAGGTGCTTAACTTGTTGGACCACAAATTTTCACTCTTCTTTTCTCTCAGTATGTCCAAAGGTATTAAAATTATTAGCATGTCGTGTAAGAACAATAAGACTAAGCTTTAGTTCTCTATTATTATTATTTTTTGTATACTACATACATCCTCTTTTTTTTTTACCGAAAAATATTTTACTCCAAATCATTCCACGGTACCGTTTACTAAAAAGATATTAACAGCATATAAAAAAAAGAAATAGTTCCACGCACTCCAATAAAGACTATGGTAATAGATTAATTTCTAAAACAAAGGATGAGCACACAATTAATCTTAATTGAGTGAAAGAGGATAAACCAAACATCGCCATATGTGTATCATCATCTTCACTGTTCGAATAACAGCTGAGGGTGCAGAGCATGTCTTGAAACAACATAATCAGATCTTGAACTGATAAAAAAATCTAATCAAAAGAAAAACCAAAAAAACACTCAAAGATAGAGGTATTGTTGTAACTTCAATGAAAAGAAATACCGTCAATCTTCTGATATGGCATCAAACCGTTGACCTTACGATTTGAATATCGAACTTTGAACTTCAAACTCAGAGCAAAGCCAATCCCGTTGTAGAACAAAGACAACGAGAGGAATCTTTGTCAATAGCCATATGGTGCCACCACCTTTAAATCAAGAAAAACGACGGAAATCAAATAAAACGAAGACATGAGAGACAAAATACGAAAGAGAACAACTCTCTCATAGTGTCGATACAGAGATTCGGTCACTGGAGAAGCAAAACACGATGATCATTTTTTGTATCCTCTCTTTGACGGCTAAAGTTTCTTGATTTGTTTTTGTTGACATCCTCCTATTTATTAGAAGAAATACTAGTTAGACTTTTTTGAAAAATCTTGCCAAATGTTTTGTAATGACTTGAGCAATTTTCTTTTTCATTGAAATGATAATTATAAAATTCGTACTTATTTAATAAAACATGTGTCTATTGTTTGATATGATTTTACTGGCTTGTGTTGGTTAGAATTCGATTTACTGACTAAGCGTATTCTCAGAAGATGTTGATACCCAAAGGTTGTGTATTCAGCTCTGTAATAATCGCAGGCAAATATTGTTATCGTAACAGAGTTGTAGTTTGCTTAGATTCCTCTATATTTTAGCTTAGTCGATTGTTATATATGTGTGTACTTGGATCATGATTAATAACAAACAAAAAAATTAGCCTCTGTTTTTCTTTATGGTATCATAGCCTAAAATATTAAAATCAAAACTTTAAAATTCTTTCGACAGTGACAAACGCCATCGACGCTTCTGCAGTATTGAACATGAATGAGGTGAGAAGAACAATCTCAACTTATGACATGACATATGTCGAGAATCCTGGTGTTGTGATATTTATTCCACTCTTGAAAGGAACTACCAACGACGAGCGGACTTGCATCATGAAGATGACACATACATTGCGAAAAAATTTGGATTCCTCGATGGCTCGATTCCCAAACTTGCTGCTTATTCTTCTGGTCTTGAAGACTGGTGGACAATTCAAGCACTTATCTTGGATCAAAATGTCAATTGATCCAATTCTTGGCTCTAACATCTCTCACAGAGACTTGGCAAAGGATTTTCAGGAGCACTTGAAGAAATGGTTTTCCGTCATGAACAAACCTCACATTCAAAAAATTAAAGCCTAACTTGCTTGTTGCAAACAAAGGGGGCTCGCAATTTAATCCTATTACGAAAAATTAACGAAAGTATGGGATAACCTCGTTAGGTATCGACCTCTAAGATCCTACAAATGTGACAATTACATTTGTGATCTTTCTACTGTGTAGGAAATAGATCGTGAGGAAGATAAAGTTCATCAGTTCTTATTTGAACTTGACGACCAACTTTGTGTTGTACGATCTAGTCTAGTTTCGCGTGTTCTTATCCAGCCACTTGAAGATGTGTACAACATCATCCAGTAGGAAGAATATCTACGTACAAATGGAGAGGAGAGACCTAAAATCACAGCGTTCAAGATGCAAACAAATTTGTGTTACCGAAATAATTAGAAGGACAAAGAAGTCTTATGAAAGTATTGTAATCGTGCTTTTCATAATTCTGATACTTTCTTTGTTGTGATCGGCTATCCCGAGTGGTGGGGTGATCGATAAAAAGGCTCAACGGTAGAGATCATAATGTTTCTAGTTCGAACGGAGGCGTGGACTCACACCTTAAGCAAATCAATATTGCGTTCCCATTGTTCAAATGAGCCCACTGAACAAGTTAGTTATGTTATCACATATCAACATCGTGATGGCGTAAGTGGATTAACTGAACAACAATGTCGCTCGATAAAGAACTTTCTCAATGCTAGAAAAGAGAGCGCAACAACTAAAAAATGTCGGGTACGTCTTCTTATTCCTCTTGGATTATGGACTCAAAAGCATCTCATCATTTGACATGATGATTTGATAAGTTGTCCAATGTATGCGATATGGCATCTGTTTTAGATGTTATAGCAGATGGTAGAGAGCAAGTCTCTACTAAGGAAGGATCACTTGGCTGGGTTCAAATCTGCTTATAAAATTAATGTATTATGTTGACAAATTTAAGTCTGAATTCATTTTTCTTTCATAATTAATGGATGAGAACCTATGTACCATTCAATTGGCAGATCAATATCTTGTTGTTCAAGATCGCATTTTGAAGACGATGCTTGGAGCGGGTAAAAGAGTTGGTGGACACTTTAGTAGCACAAAGATCGATGTATCAGTCTCAACTAAGGGGGAAAATTCAGTTGAAGCATTCTATGATGTATCTATTTCTTAAACAAATTTGAATAAAGCGTGTGATATTTGTCTCCGCGCAAAGCAAACAAGAGATTGTTTTCCGATTAGTATGAATAAAACTTCAAAGATTTTCGAGCTAATACATGTCGATCTTTGGGTTCCATATCGAACACCATCAAATTCCAGATCATGATATTTTTTTAAATAATCGTAAATGACTTTTCAAGAGCTGTCTGATTGTATTTGTTAAACGAAAAATAAAGCAACAACTCACTTGAAAATTCCTTTGCTCTAACAAAACGTCAATTCAGAGAGTAAGTGAAAAGTATAAGAAGCGATAATGAGTCTGAATTTTTACGTTTGACTGAATACTTTCAGAAACATGGAATTATACACGAGACATCTTGTATTTTGCAAAAAATGAAACGAAAGGGTTGAAAGAAAGCATCAACATATTCTTAATGCTTCGAAAGCTCTAAGATTACAAGCCAATCATCCAATTTAATTTTGGGGAGAATTTGTTATAATGGCTTGTTCTTTGATCAACAGAACACCGGTCTTTGTGTTACAAAACTCAACACCTTATGCAAGGTTGTACAATAAAGCTCCTATATATGATCTTCTTAGAGGTTTTAGGAGCTTGTTCTATGCACATAACCAAGTGCGTCATGGGGATAAATTTCCATCTAGGAGCCATGATGGCTCAGGTTTTCACCCAAAAATCACTGCAATCGTGCAGTTAAGCACATTGTAGTGGTTCGGGATAGAATCCACAGAAACCAAAGATCACACGAAAAATATGAATCACACGCGAGCTAAGAAGAAAAAGATGAGTTAGTTGAGATACGCTAAAATTGAAATAAACAAACAAAGAGCAAGTAAACGAGTTGGATTGTAACCAATCAGAGAAAGCGCTGGACATAGGGTGTTCTCAAAGAAATCATTTCATCAGGATTATAGATTTGTTGTTGGGGAAACGGTTAAGAACCATCTAGAACTCAAGTCAGGACATTAGAAATAACCTACTTACGTAGGCTAATTCTCTATGTTTAAGGATCTAAAGACTAACTTCCGTTGAATTTTAAATACTAAGCATGCATTCTAACAGTATTGATTTGTTCAAAAATCGCTTGAACATCAACTTCTGTTGGTCTAAGACAATTTTCTCACTTAACATTCATTTAGGAATTTCATCGAACACTTTCCGTGCATGAAATAACCTAAAATCGTCAACTAGGTGATCAAACTAATTTAAGCCTTAAGAACAATGCTAAGTGAAAATCAATTGATAATTCCTCAATCTAACAGCCTAACAATCACTGAATCATGAAATCCCTATGTGAGAAACCCTAAACCCAACTATAGAACTACTCACACGTAGCAATTGAAACAACACAAGATGAAATCAAGAGAGACATGTTGTATTAAGTCAAAAACAAAGAGTAGAGGGTTCAGAATTTTTCTCGAAACAGTACGGATTGGAATTCGTCTCCCTTAGGTTACAAGGCTCTCTTGTTGCTCAAAAACTCAGAAAATAGCATAATGAAACATCAAAAACAAGTCTAGGTGTTTTAACATGTAACCCATTTCTTTGATTATTAAAATCTAGTTTAAATTAAGTCGGTCTGGTCGCATCGTGACAAGGATCGCCCGGTCCATGACAAGGATCAGTCGATCCTTGTCATTGTGCCCATAAATCTTTCTTGTCGTAAAATGACAAGGATCAGGCGAATGGCAGGGATCGGTCGATCCTTGCCATTATATCAAGGTCCGTGAAATCTTCAACACACAAACATTAAAACTTCTCAAATGATGATCAAACGCGTTTTTTCCGCATGTAATACCTATAACCTAAAAAGATATAAAAGAACACGAAACGACTTCAAAAGGAATCAAATGCAATATCAAAACACTTTTTTCGGACAAAACAATGATAAAAACCAATAAATATGAGTACATCAAGTCAGTGTTGCAATCCACATGGGAAAAATGGTTGGTGTCTCTATGATCTAGAGAAGTTGGATTTTTTTTTTCTTGTGATGTTGTCTTCTCAGAGAAAAAAATTCCATACTCACCAGAATCCTCTGGTCTTGTATGATGATGAAGACAAAGAGAAATATGTGCGGACTCCAATTTCAGAAGGCATGATAACTGAAGAAGAGGTGGACTACCATGTTAAGCCCATGAGACAAAGTGAGCCCATATTAGAAATTGGGTCAATAAGTAAAAAATGAGCTCATCAATCCCCAACCTACGACTTCATTTTCTCCCCTTCAGCTAACATGTACAACATCGCAACAACAAAATAGATCCACATCGAGTCATGCGAACAAGTTGCAGAACTCATCACTGCAAACACAATCAAACGACAACTGGGTCATGGTCACCGACGCAAGAAGGCACAGTAACTCTCAAACAAATTTTCATTAATTTTGTAGATATCAAACATGTCGAACCGAAGACGATTTATCCAAGTCTAGATCACATTGATGTTCAACGTTTATCTGGAAAAACATATTGCATATGTCATTGCAATTATAACAATGAAAGAGGCAAAATGATTTCACGAGGCTATGAAAGATAAGATATGACGTGACTCAATGGGTCTGAAATTTTAGCTTTGGAAGAGAATGATACATGGACACTAGTAAATTTACCTCTATGGTAGAGAGAAGTCGATAGTCAATGGGTATTTATAGTGAAGCTCAAATCTAACGAATACGTCGGAAGATTCAAATCGAGTTTAAATAACACTTGGAAACAAAAAAAATTGAAGGAGAAGGTTACGAAGAAACTTTGCCCCAGTTGCTAAGATGAGTACCATTCTTTTGTTTCTCTTTGTTGTTGCTAAAAGGAATTGGGTTGTGCATTAAATAGATATTCACAATGCATTCTTACACGACGATTTAGAAGAAGAGGTGTTTATGAAATTGCCTTCAAGTTTTAAATCGAAAGAAAGCAACAAGGCATGTCACTTGAAAAAGTCACTCTACGGTCTTCATTAAGCGCCAAGGTGCAGGTTCACAAAGCTATCCACCGTTTTGCTATCATATGGGTTTGAACAATTATTTTTGCTTATTCTTTATTCACTACGAAGAAAGATAACATTCACTAGCATATACTCGTCTATGTTGATGACCTAGTAAAAATTGGAAGTTGTCCACAAGCTACCAAGATTTCAAAGATTACTGATCATCATGCTTCCACATGAAAGAATTGGACCCGTAAAGTATTTATAGGGATTGAAGTTGCACGCAACAAGTCGGATATTTATCTTTGTTAAAGAAAATATGTCATTGACATCATCAAGAAAAGACTGTCACAACCAACCAATTTCGCATTGGAGCAAAACCATAAATTAGCTCTCTCTAATTCTCCTCTTTTACATGATCTGACACGGTAAAGACGTTTACTTGGGGGACTAATTTACTTGGTCATGACCTGGCCTGACTTTGCATTTTCAGTTCACACTTTTTCAGTTCATGAAAGCTCCTCGTGATGTTCAATGGAACGTAGCAACTCAAGTTTTTTGATATCTTAAATCTGATTGGGGTCGAGGAATTTTGTTGCGCTCTGAAGACAGTTTTCAAATAACAAGTTGATATGATTCCAATTGGGCCAAATGCCGGTTGACACGCCGTTCTATAATCAGATACCTTGTTCAGCTTGGCACGTGACCAGTGCCAAGAAAGACCAGAAAACAACCCACTCTAAGTTATTCTTCTGCCGAAGAGGAATACAACTATATTCTCTTTCTCACACAATAACTAATATGGTGTGGAAGATTATTAGCAACACTTAGTGTATGTCATCCTCAACCAAAGATAGTCTATTGTGACAGTAAATCTACAATCACGAAAGGATGAAACACATCGAGTTTAACTACCATTTTGTTTGAGATGAAGTACTAACTTGTAACATATTAATTCAACATGTTGATAATAAATTGTTGATTGCTAACATATTTAGCAAGGCCATTTGAAGAGATGAATTTCATGTTTTTTGTATCAAGTTAGGCATACAAAATTTGTATGATGCAACTTGAAAGGGAGGGGGGTATTGGAGCTGATGGTTTAATATGATTTTATTGCTTCATGTTGGTTAGCATATTCTTAGAATATGTAGATACTTAAAGGTTGCGTTTTCAGTTCCGCAATAGTCGCACCGTAACAGAGGCACATAATGTTATTGTAGCTGAGTTGTAGATTTCTGTATATTTTAGCTAAGTTGATTGTTATATATGTGTGTACTTGGATCATGATCAATACACAAAAATTCTCAGCCTCAATGTCTCTTTAGTGCCACATTTCCTTTTAATAATCACATTTTCCTCATTGTAGTGTACATTTTTTTATATGTCTCTTCGAGTCTTAAATCCAACTATAGTTCGGATTAAATATATAGTTTATACTATGAATGCATTACAATTTTTAATATGTGTATTAAAAGTATGTAGAGAATATGAGCCCATGTGTTGGTTTGAAAGGAAGGTACCTTCTAACAATGTGAAATATTTTTTGTTTTTGTAACAAGTTGAGATTCTTTTTTTTGGGTTAAAGCTGTAAATATCATTAGTAAAAATGAAAGAGGGTTACAAAAGTTTGTTTCGCCTATTTACTGTTAGCCTTGCCCAAAAGAAAATTAAAAACAAGGTTAACAAAGAGATGCTTTGAACTTGTGAAAGTGAAGTCTGAAAGCTTAGTAGAGCCATCTTCCCATGAGATTTCCACAACCTTTTCAGGTCTGATGGACTATGATAATGTTCTTAACATCCCTAACAATATCTTTGAAAGGAATAGCGGGAGATATGACATGATTGTTATGAAGGACATTGTTTCTCTGCCTCCACAAGAGATAAAAGGTCGTTTATGCTGCAATCTTTTGGAGAAGTGACGATGTTGTTGGTGATTTCAATTGAGTATATACGATCAAATCTGATCAAGAGAAGATGAGATAGGGTCACACCCATTGTCTGGTTTATACAAGGTTCCAAACCCTCACACTATAGTCACATCTGAGGAGATGGTCACGTCTTTCTTCGTAAATAGAGCATAGAAAACATGCAGGATTTACTTGCAGTCCGCATGAGCAAAGTCTTGAATGAGTTGGCAGTCTATCTAGTTGCACAACCTCATTATGAAAGCGTGTTTCTACATTGCTCCTTTAAACCAAATCGATTTTACCCATCGTTTTGCCGGTTCTTTATGTATAATGTTCTCCCCGGTCTTTGTTGTATCAAAATTTTAGTAACTTCTCTTGACAAACCATCTATATTTGTATTCATTTTCAAAACTTGGTGGCAGGTTTAGAGTATATAGAAAGATCTGGAGGTTTGTGGCTCTGCTTGATCTAGCCGATGGTAGTAGTAACCAGTCAGTAACATCCGGTGCATCACTAACCTTTGCAGTAAGACTCAACTTTAGCTGACCCAACCCATCATCTCCTATAAATTTGATTAGCTAGCCAAAATGTGACCAAACATCAAATCTGAAGCTTGCTCTCCCTCCATTTCCAAGTGAACATCTGATGAATCGTTGTGCCAAATTTCTCAATTTCAGGAAACATCTCCAATGCCATAAATCTCCTTGATTCACTTCAACTACCCACAAGCTAGCAACTTGTAAGTGATGGTATCGGTGTCAATCAACCTATAGGGATCCCGATTAAGCAAACAGTAACCAACAAAAGCAAAGACATTAAACTTTATTCCATAGGGTGAAGCTTCTTAGCAGCATATCTCCTTCCGCCTTTGGAAAATAGATCATAGTCCAAGAAACTTTTGCTCCTCTTCATGGGAGACTATCACATGTCCAAAGGAATCTCAAGCCAGCCTTTGGGAAGCATAAAAGTATAATACCAGAAATTGATTAACCCATTGATGATTGTGGAAATCAGTTGCAATCTTCGACCAAATGATAATGACTTAACAGCCCATGCCTTAAGTTGACATTCGATCTAGTGTATTAACGTAACATATTTCGCCAGCCTCAACTTCCTAAACATTAATGGTAATCCAAGATAGAAAATGGGTGACAAATCGAGTGAAAATCCAAAATCAGTAAGAGATTTAGATTCCTCTTGGTCCAAACCCGCTAGGAACAATTGCGTCTTTTGTGTGTTCATGACAAGGCCTGGCCAAGAAGCAAAAAAGGACAGAGCATCCGAGATTCCAATGAAGAGATTCAGAATTCCAATAATAGAACACCATAACATCATATGCGAAGAGTAGATGGGAGATTTCCAAATGCTCAGTCTTTGGATGGTAATCGACGAGACCACATGTGTAGTGAGAATGTAGCAACCGACTTAGACCTTCCATAGTTAGGATAAACAAGTAGTGTGATATTGGATCACCTTCTGCAAGCCTTTATTACTCTTAAATAAGCCACTTTGTTGATCGCTTACAACTATTGAAAAGGAGGCTGTTGAGATGCAAAGCTTTATCCAGTTAATGAACTTATCAGGAAACTTAGAGTCTTCAGAACAGCCAACCATAATTTCCATCATAATGTATCAAAATCTTTTCTAATATTAACATTTATTTTTGACTGAATTTTCTTCCAATTAAACCCATGGACAATCTCCGTTGCGAACAAGACGTTCTCAGCCAAGAGTCTTCCGAGTAAGAGAGCAGTTTGTGTGATATATTATCAACGACAATATTAATTTCATACAGTTTGCGAATAACTTTATGACCTTGTAAGTTCTTTTGAGGAATGAGATCAGCCTAAATTCAAATGTTGAGGAGGCATTGAGAATCTTAAGGATTAAGACCAAGTCTGTTGCATTCCATTCGCTCAACAATTATCCAGATTCAAAGAATTCCTTAAAAACATATATCACCTCTTCCCTTATAACATTCCAGGTTCTAGTGATTGGCCCACTTGTTTTTTCCTTGGCAAGGAAAATAAAGCTTTCTTGATCTCCTCTCCTGAAAAAGATCACTCGAGGCTTTGCCTCTTTGAATCAGAGCACCAGAATGGAAGAAGGTTACCGATATCATTGATATCAAACTGATAAGTGCCTTTTTCTGCTTCTTCTACCAAGGCAAGTATGTTCCACTTTTGGTGGGGAACGATTTCCTCTTGACAGCCAAATCATTCGGATACTGCAGTAAAGATATTTGTTTTTCAAGAAGTTTCTTGTGAGTCTCCATCACTCTCTTCTCCAAAGTCGAGTAGTTTTCCTTCCAAAAGTTCTGACTGGATCCTTAAGAGCATAAGCTTCCTTTATCTCTTGTACATAGTTGAACTCTGCTCCGAGAAAGAGTATGAAACAACAGCTACCATATGCATGAACTCACAATTCTGAAACAAAAAGTTGAAAAATTTCAACAGTTGCGTAGCTTTTACGAGACCTAGATCAAGAGTGAAACAATCAGGTGTGATTTGAAAATTCTGGCTCACCAAAGAAACCCACATCTGACGAAAAAATTGATCTTCATTCTTCTGCCAAGCTTCTTTGCGCTAGGATATGAACCTCTCTTCTTCCACCAAGTATATATGTTTCCTCTTAATGTTAAATCTGACAAGGTTGCACTTAAGAGACAATTTATGAACTCCCTTATCAATATTCAGTGTTTACGGTTTAGAATGCTCATTTGGATCAAGGATTTGATTGAAATCACTACAAATGGAGGATTGTTTTCCTGATACACGATGGTCAAGTGATGTTGGGACTATCTCTGGCCATGAATACTGCCTTGTTATATCTTTTTTGTTGCATAAAAAACCACACCACGCACAATTCCTGAACTCTCGGAAACTCGACTTCACTAGTAACCATCTGTAAACATTTAATGATTGTATTAACCTTGATGCTAGGATACCATAAGATCCATATATTCCCTAGCTCAGGAAACTCATAGTCTTCGTAAAAAACTAACCAGGCAGCAAGCTATTAATAGTGCTCTTCTGTTTAGATTTATGTACATGTGTCTCGATAAACCCTTCAATAATTGGCTTATTGAGTTTTATCCACTTGTTAAATCTGTTACAATGCGTAGAAATATTAATCCCTTGGACATTCTAACAAAAAATGTCTTTACACATAAGGTAAGAGATTAGTGCTTTGAGCTCTTGCTCTGAGAACCTCTCGATTAGTTCCTCGATCTTACTATAGTAAAATCATCCTCTTTCTCAATATTTTCAGCTTCATCTTCTGAACGTAAAGCATCACAGCCAGAGAGTACCAGGTTTCCCCGATGTTGATGAGATGAGGTACCCTCTTGTTGTGGTTCTCTTCGTATATCAACAACCAGAGATCCCACATTTAATTCATTTGCGGAGGACTTCTCTATCATTATGCTCCTGCCTTTGGAATTTAAAGGTACTCTTAATGGTGACTTTGATCTCAAAGACATAGGACGAGGAGTATTAATACCATCGGATTTTGTAGCTTTTGATCCTCCTGCTTTTGTTTGCATCATAGAGCGAGGGGACTTAGGCTGCACACTCAGATCGTGTGATTCTCTACTTGAGACGCCTTCCACTTCTTTAGGAGATTTTGAGACTAATCTTTTTTTGAATTTGTGGTTTTATTTGTTGTACAACTTTCTGTCTTATAATATATCGAGTAAAGCACATATGTTGTTCTACAACGTCGTAGATTGTGGCCTACATCCTTACAATGGCTATACACTAGACACCTCCAAGAACTTGAGACAAGGATCCTTTTTATCTCTCCATTATCAAGCTGAAAATTAACTACTTCTAGAAACGGCTTTCTCGGATCAATAATAGTGATGATCTTCGCAATGTCTAGATTTGTCTTGTTTGCTGTTGACGGATGGAGGAATTTCATATTAGAACTAAAAAAAATCTACACGCATAGCTTATTGTTTTCTTAATATTCATTCGCTTGAAAGAATTTTTGTGGAAGTTTTATTGGTCCAATGGTCGAACAATTGTCTATGCAATGTTTATAAGTTGTTATATCTTAAGTTAAATTTCTAGAGAATGTGAATTACAAAAAAGTGAAAGCAAGCTTAGCGAAATTTTTTGCTTTGTGTTATAAAGCATCATTGGTTTTGGTTCCATGTGTTAAGACCATCTCCAACCCTACTTCATTTTTTACTCCATAATGGAGTATGTAATTTGGTGTAAGAAATGTTCCAACTCCACTCCATTCTCCCCTCCATAATAGAGTAAAATGTGGGTTTACTCCATAAATAGAGTAATAAATTTTTTGTTTGTTCATTACTCAATTTTTCACTCTAAAATGGAGTAGGGTTAGAGTAAAATTCAACTCCGTTATAGAGTTACTCAATTTTAGAAGAAAAAATAAAATTTTATATTGGAAATGCTCTAAGGATACAACTATTTATGAGGAACGTTGTATAAATAAAATTGTTTATTATAGTCATTTGCATTTGTATCTTTTAAGTGTTGCATAAAACTAGACTCATTCCTGTTGTATATGATAAAGATGAGTTATACGTATTTGTAAAGATAATTTGGATGGTCCTCTTTCTTTTTTGGAGCAAACAATTCATTTTAATTTGATCAATCACTGGGTTGGCTCAATAATTTACTCAGCAGTGAGAAATATGTCCATAGCACGCGCACACACATATATATACGTCGTAAGAATTATATTTAGGTACGAAGAAAAATTCTTTCGATTTATAGTATGGGCCACCACTAAATTAATTTCAAAATTTGGCGAAAAAAAAATTAATTTCAAAATTTAATATCTTGTTTGGTCTAGATGATAAGGTCAATCAAGTTAGCCTTCGGGGCCCGAAGCCTAAAAGTACATATATATTAGATGGGTCCAAACTTTGAATGTATAATTTTTTAAATAAGTAACATGTAAAATGAAGACATGTCAGAATAACAGAATGTACGGTAAAAACGAAGAAAACCTTTTTTTTTGAAAAATTAACTGCGATTTATAGAAAGAAAAATAAAATACAAATTTATCATATTTGAGAATTAGTATTCATATAGAGTTTTTAGTTATCTCTCTTATGACTTGAATTTGAGATTACAAACAGGGCTACTTCACCATTCATCAAGTATCCCTTCTTATTATGATCTTTGGAGAAGAAGTATATAAGGGTAATTTACCATGCGCATGATGGCAAACGATAAACTGTAATTGTAACGTCCTTCCTTTTTCAACTAAGGTTCGCAGTCCGTTAATCATAATATCACCCTAAATCGAACGCAAAATCCAATAAACCAATTTTATTAACCGGAAAATTACCAAATTTTAGTCAACCAAATCCTAACCAGTCTAATTTCCAAATCGTTTGCTAAACCAAAAATTCGATACAAACCAATCCATAAAATCAAATTAAACCGAGCTCAGAATTTAAATAAAACGAAAACTTGGTTCACGAAAACCAAACACTAGTCCTTCCAGCTCCGGTCATATAATCGTTCTGTTCACCTGAAGATGACAAAAGGAAATTAGGAGGGACCAGATGGTGAGTGACAAGGAATCACTCAGTGAGGGGGTGGATTGCGAAACACGCAACATCGACAAAAGACTTAACAGTTACTACGACACAATAGAATTTAACACCAAACAAAGCAGCTAGTGCACCATAATTTTCATAGAATGGCATATTAAATGCTCTAAATCATGCCCTGAGGTCTACGATTTCTAGCCTAGCCCTGAGAGAATTTTCGACCTGCGCCTCATCCCGAGGTAACTTACATCACATGCCCCCACGGCCTAACCCCAATCTCAAGCAACATCCTAGGCAAAGCACTACGACTCTTTAGTTTTAATTTCACAGCAACATATAAACTTGCTCGACACTCAAACATGACTATCAAGCAAGACGCGACAAACCTATTCTACCAGAGAAATTCTTAAACATAGTCGAACGACTTAAGCTACGCTGTTAGCTCCTCACCTTAGCTTTCTGATGCGGTTGGATGGTTGACTTAGTGAAGATCTGGAACCAGAGCAAGACCTGAAATAGAGAAACCGCATATTAGTACCATATTAGGAACTTGCCGAAAATAGTAACTTTCCCAAAATAGCAACTTCCTAAAAGGGGAAACCTTCTCAAAAAGAAAACTTTCCTAAATGGAAACTTGCTATTTATGGAAACATGCCATAAATAGTATGTTCTAAAAATATGAACCGCCAAATCTAGAAACTTACCTAAAATAGAAACCTGCCATTTTTGGAAAGTTTCCAAAAATAGAAACACGGCAAAAGGGCAAAACGGTAATTTCCCATTTACTAAAATTATCGACGGAAACACGGGTATTGACGAGGAAATCACAGAGACGAGAGCTTGTGATCATGGTTCGCGTGAATCTCCTCAGTAAAGACGACGGCGTGACTTGCAGCGATGGAGCTACGGCGTGCGGCTGATTAGGAACGTCGAGCGTTGGCGATGACTCGACAACGAGCGACGCGATGTGAGGAGCTGGTAACGGCGACTCGCGGAAAGGAAGAGAGAGACGAATTCGTGATGTGTGTGTGTGTGAGAGAGAGAGATAGAGAGAGAGAGGATTGAGGGTTTTCGCGAGTTTTCGGATTATCTCGGGATTTCGACAACGTTTTGGGATAAATTTCTCGAGGGGATTATGAGGGCAATATATAGAAGATGACAGAAAATCCTAGGTCACCTCTTATTGGGCCAGATAGATCGTCCATCACTTCCTTTTCTTTTTCTTGTCTGGCCAGGATAGGGTCGTTACAGTAATAGTGTGGTATTTTCTAAAAATCTTTGTAACGCTCAAAATCATATTAAGTGATTAAATAAGGTGATGGAACTCAAAATCCAACTCAAAACAAAGGTATATAATTCGCAATGTAAATGATCAAAAATGATTGTTTTGTTTAAGGAATGTGCATACAAAGTAATGCAATATGAGAGCAATTCTAAATGCCAAATGTGTATCCCGATCTCCCCTTCTTTATGGCCTCCTTCTTCCTTTTATCGGTGCGGATCAGATCGTAACCGTCGCTGGATTTTATCCGACGAATCTTCCCCCATCAATGTGTGGGTTAATAGCCTCTGATTTCCTTGACTCTGTTGTTGACCTTGAAGATATGGGCCTTCCTTTCCTCTGTGGCCCATACCTCTCTTGTACCCCCTTTTATTCCATTATGGGCCTTCGCGGCTCATCTTTCATTCCTTGTTCGATGTTCTGGTAATTCAAACCGAATTTCGTAGGGNCCCCCGAAACTCATCAAAGAAGGTTGGTTAAGGACCTTGCGAGCTGGATTCTTAAGTAACTCTTCTTGGGGATATTTGGAAATTTGAAAGAACTTAATCCGGTTTGAATATACGGGCTTTCAATCGAAGATCCGGTTTCCTTCTTTGGCTTGCTTGCAAAAAGATTTTATTAGATTTTGATTTGATTTGTCTGGGTCCCGCTATTTGCCCTCACTCTCCACGTAACCCTTGATACTCGTGCCATTTAAAGCTTAAACTCTATGCTTCCCTCTTCCACTTAACATTTCCTCTGTCTCCATCAAAAACGTTTGTTTTTCTCTCTAACTCTTCCACTTCCTTTCTCATTTTTCTGTGAACTTCTTTGTTTGCTTATGATTTTGTTGCTTTATCCTAATGTGAATCATCCTTTGAGAAACTTCCACAACCATGGAACCTGAGAGCCTAGTCACACGCCGAAGAAAACTTTTGTCCCCTTCTCCTTTCACCGTCGTTCGACCCGACGAAGCCCCGTGAACCTCCGGTGAAAGACCCGTCTTAATCGATGAGCCCGTCGATCTCCCTTTCTTACGTGCGGACCCTGACGCGACTGTAGAAGAAGGTGGTCTTGTCATTGTCATCGACGAGGACGATTTCTCAGAGGAGGAACGCCTCGCTGTTGTCCCTGCTATCTCGGTGGTCACTGCTCCTCCGGCGAATGTTCCTGTCGCTGCTCCGACCACGAGCATCGTTAGATTCCTCCATATGCTAAGGGAGGAGTTCGACATTCCCGATAATGTCGTGTTCCTACTTCCCTATCCCCAGGATAAACCGTGGGCTCCTCCTCCTGGATACTTCTGTATCTACGAATTGTTCATCAGAAGTTGCCGCTTGTGGTTCCCCCTTCCTCACATCTTGATGGCCTACTGTCGTCGCCGTCACATCGCCCTCTCTCATTTGATTGTGGACGGAATCAGGACCACGTTGTTTTTTTTGTTCTCACCGCGGAGATTGACCTCAAGATGGGGGTCCAGCTCCTTGAGTATTTGACATCCTTCAAGTGCATCAACAAGAAGCCCGGGGTTTACTATGTCTCCGGAAATCCTCAGCTCGTCACCCTCCCATATAAAAAAATCGACATCTGGGAGAGAGCCTACTTCTAAGTGCAGGCTAACACAAACTCCCTGCCTGCTATCTTTCCCAAATCAGTCCGTAGGGACTGGAATTTTGATGCGGGTAGGCGACTTGTTTAGGTCATCCTTTCTAATTTTGTTTGATTGTGTTGCTAATGCCATTCTAGTTTGCATTTGTTTCAGTTCGACCAACCACCAAGAAAGCCAAGGAATTCCCGACCATGAGTGACGACCTAGCTGCTCTCCGAGCTATTGAGAAACAGTGTTGGGTTAGCTTTAACGCTACTCGTATTGCTGCTGTTGTCGACACCCTAGCTACCAAGGAGTCCGACCAATCTTCTCCTCCTTCCAAGTACTCTGCTCCATTTTGCATCCAGTCCTCTCCTCCAATGGTGTGCCCCATCGTTCAACTACCCAACTTGGAGTAGAGAGCTGCTGAAGCATCCTGCAGGCGGGATGAAAAAGAAAAAGAAAAAGTCGAGGCTACTCTAAAAACTGCAGCTCGGGCACACAAGGAGACCCCTGCTACAGAGAGGGGTGTTACTCCTTATGCTGCCACGACCTAGGAGATCTCCCAGGAAGGCTCCACTCCCGCCAAGGATGCTTATACTTCTCCTCCTTCTCTCACGTTGATGCCTCCTCCTCCTCTGAGCTTTGAGCTCTGTGGCCCTTCCTCCCTCGGTCTCTACAAAGGATGATTCCTTGGCCAAGGTCAAGGTTGCTGCTGACAAGAGGAGGCACAAAGGAACATCCTCCCAGGCCGATAAGGAACCCGCACCTCGCAAAGAGGCTCCATCATATGCTACCATTAGGAAGGACCGCCATTCTGGCGACTCTGGTTCCAAGAAGAGAGTTCGTTTCTCATCACATGTCGTTCCCTCCAAGAAGAAAAGGACGAAGGACAAGGGGCTGCTGGCCAAAAGCCCAGTGAAGTCAAGACCTCTGACCAGCGGAGGTCAGAGGAGAGGAGGTCATCCCATAGAGACGACTCGGACTGCAGGAGGTCCGAGGAGAAGAAGGTTGAGGAAGCTAGGTCATCATAAGGGGATGAAAACACCCGGTTGTTCGATCTCATGCCGCTCAAAGGGAAAGGTCCTGCCAAAGAACAAGGCCCCATGTTATCAAGCTCGGGGAGTATGAGTTCGAATTTGGGTTCTCTGGGAAGGTCTCCCTTGTTGAGGACGCCAAAGAAAATGAAACACTGCACCAGTACTTTCAGCTGGCTGGGGACAAGGCCACCCCCGAGAAGCTTATTGGCAAGTCCTCCACTTTCCAAGATATTTTCCGTAGCAGCACAGAGGTAAAGCCTTGCCTTGGCCCCAGTTTTCCCACTATTTGGCAGGGTCACTACTAACATAATTTTTCTCCTTGTCTGTAGCACATGGGCTTTGTTAACCGCCTGAGGCTCGAGTACGAAGAACAACTCGAAAAGGTAAAGAAAGTCGCCTTCAAGGACTATTATGACTTAAAGATCGAAAGGGAGAAAATCGATGGTGCCATCAAGCGTGCTATTGACGCGAAATTATCCGCCAAGACCTACCTAAAAAAATATCGATGAGCTTGAGATCATCGACTTCGCGTTGCGCTCCATGCTAACCTCCGCCAAGGAAGAGTTAAGGAAGGAGAAGGATACGGCTGCTCAGCATGAGGCGGAGCTGCAAAAGTCGTTAAAGGCCTTCCAGAAGGAAGCTAAAAAGAAGGAATTCGAGCAGTCGGTCGAGCTTGAGAGGGCACTGAAGGCCAGAAATGACTTTGAGTGGAAGCTCGAATCAGCTCGGATTGCACACGCTGAGGAGCTGGAGAGGTTAAGACTCCAAAAGGATCGGGAAGTCAGGAGAGCCGCGAACGAAGCCTGGAAAGAGGTGGCGGAAAATTACAAGCCCAAATTCGAGAAGGTAGAGAGGGCTGTCAAGGACTAGGAGCTCGTGCAGGAAAACGCACTTCTCCAATCTCTGGTCCAGAGCCGTGTTGACCTACTGAAGGACTTGGCCGAGAGGGGCATCTCTGGTCTCGAGGCTGACAAAGAGAAGTAGGAGGATGCTCTCACAGACTTCAGGGCCGAGTTGGAGACCATAGATGTCGTGAAGCTCAACCTTGAGCAAGATCTCCATGTATCTCCTCCATCCAACAGCTCTAGTGGTTCCGCCCTGGTTTTTCTTACGGCCTACACCTTTTCTAACCCGGAGGAGGTCTCATCCCGGGAGGTGGTCGCTACTGAACCAGAAGGTATTGAGGTGATGATGGAAGAGCATCAACCATTAATAGTGCTCCCCTTCTGCAGAGACCGTCGTAGTGGCAACTAGCCCCTCCAATGCCTCAGCTCTATTTACCATGGACCCACTTGCTCCAACTCTTGACCAATTTGGATCAAACCTCCGCACCATCCCCCCCTGAAGCTGCCTCCGAGCTCTCGATGGATCCTGCATAGGCTACCTGTGGCCTCTGAAAAATTGTTATCTTGTTTCGTTTTTATTTGTCTTTATCTTGTATGCCCGGGAGGGCTTTAACTCTTCGATTTTGTGTACCCGGGAGGGTTTTAATCCATGACTTTGTTCCCTTGGGGGCTTTTAATTTGAGCTTATTTTGTTTTTTGTTCAAGGCTTTCCATTTTTTCCTTTCCTGTTTTGTGTTGGTGCCTTAGCTCAAACATGCAATCCTTCTTGCGAGCTTGCTACGTGCTTTCTTTCGACATGTTCGTCATTGAACTCCTTGGTGTTGACTTTAGAAGTTTCCAACACAACTAATACGGCTAAGAAAAGGTGGTAGATTGTCGAAGTTTGCGGAGGTTTCAATCATGTAAGACTGGTTAACACATCTCAATGGAATACCGTTGATTTTGAATGGTTTTGTAATAAGGTGCAAACCAGGAGAAAATTTCTTAATGAAGAAAACTCTCCTACTCTTTGAGATTACGAGCAAGTATGCTCAACACAGTTCCCATAGTGATACTAGGTTTAAGCTTTGCAAGCTTCGATTGGTGTTTGTTGACGAAAGATTTCTTATCATCTTTCGTCGGACAAAACTTTTCTTTTCATTTTGAAAAGATGTCTTGTCCGATGTAGCAACGATCTTCTGAGTTTAAGGAGTATGAGGGCCCTCTTTCGTTATTTTTTTTTCTAATTAAAATTTCATCCTTCCATGAAATGGTGATTATAGGCACGGAGAAGGACCCCGACTTACTCTATTTACAGACGAGGCATCTACGTGCAGCACTGTGCTGGCTTACCTTGTGCCACACTTAAAGAGAAAATCAACATTTGGAATTTGACGTTTAAGTATTTTGCAGGCATGGTAAGGCTTTCTTTTCTTAGTATGCTTAAGTTCATACTAGATTGTGAAGAAACCATATAAAGGTTGTCATTCCACAATCAAGGTGTCGTTTCACCAAGGCATTTATGAGAAATGAACGATTAGGTCGGGCAGCCTTGCCAGGGCGCCGACATGGAGAAGCTCGGGGAAGTGGAAATTTTCTTTGAGAACAACTTTTTAAATATATATATTTTGTTTAATATAACAGTTGTACCCACAAACGGGCTGCCTACGTACCCCGGAGGGATCAAACCTTTCCGTATTTCGGTTACACTTGTAGGTTCATGGAACCGTGTTTATGTATTTTTTGCGTATTTTTCCCTGTTTTTTTCTAGTAATAATACTTCTTCAAATTGACTGAGCTCCAAGGGCGAGGCTCCTCTTACCGTCCACGCGAACGAGCTCATAGATTCCTAGCTTGACCACTCTACTTACACTGTAGGGGCCCTCCCGGTTTGCTACGAGCTTCCCACATAATGATCCGAATTATCGGGATCGATGCAAACTTGTCTCACTTTTCTGAGCTCGGGGTTGCTTGGTTCAACTTGATTTTTTGCTCCTTGGCTTGATCCCGGAGCTCGAATTTGTAATTGCTATTGCAGTTGGGCTCTATGTAATTTATTTTCGTTGACGTCACACAATCTTGCAGTGCGTTGACTTCCGTGCACAGACACTACTCCGTCGTCCGTTGGAAATTTGATGCACTGATAATAAGTTGCTGGGAAAACTCTCATCGAATGGATCCACGGAGTGTCAAGGATTATGTTGTATATGTATGAAGCTTCCACTACTGTATATTTTGTCTCCATCTTAACGCCCCCTAAGTAGTGTCTAGCTTGATTGTTTCTATCGACACCGTAGTTGCTCCATTGAAAGCCATCTAAGGTTTTTTGATCTTTTTATCCGAGCTTCAGCGAGCTCCATTTTGTCGAACGTTTCTTTGTAGAGGATGTTCACCGAGCTCCCTGGGTCTACAAGGGCCCTTGTTATTTCGCAATTGTCCAATATCAGCTCCAGCACTAGGGCATCATTGTGCGGATGATCGATGTGCCTTGTCTTGTGTTTTCGGAGAATTCTATGATTGTGTCATTCAATGCCATTACCTGCATTTCGTTAGTTATCGAGTTTACCTGCCTGTTGTAGCTTTTAATAGACCATACTGAATCATTACATAACGGGTTTGCTCCCATTATCATGTTGATACGCTTCCTAGCCTGGGCAATTCCGCGATCTCTGAATTATGTGGCTCTCTGTCTCGCTTCGGGGGGTCTATGTCGTTATGGTGTCGCGCTTGTGCGAGAAAATCACCCTTCTTGGCTAATTCCTCCTATTTGTATTTGTTGAACAAGTACTGTTTGAAACCATGGCATTCTTCTGTTGTATGGCTTGCGGTGTTGTGATATTTGCAATACTTTTCTGACGCCTTGGTTCCATCACTTTTCGTCCAAGTGTTAGATTGTGGCTTATAGCCTACTCTCGAACCCCTGTCTTGATTCCTTGCCCCTGCGATCTGGTACGATCTATGTTTGGTCGAGCTCCCGTCAGGTCGGGAGCTCCCAGACGGCTGTCAAGTATCCCTTTCCTCCTTCGATATTTCTTTGGAGGTCGGCTTTGAGGTTGAGGCATGTTTCTCTGCGTACACCCTCTTTTCATCTTGGATCTGGATGAATCTCGAAGCTCGGTGGAGTGCATCTTCCAAGGAGACATGTCGGTTCAGCATCAGATCCTCCCGGAAGCGATAGTTATACCATAGGGCGTTCCTTAGTGCCGCAATTCATGTCTCATCACTCACAACGATGTTAGAAATTACTGCTTTGAATTTGGCTAAGAACAATCGTAAAGATTCGTCCTTCTTTTGTGACATGGTCCAGAGGTCGGCATCTGAAGCTCCCTTCTCGATGTACATTGAATAAGTTTAATGAAGATCGTTGATAATTCTTTGAAGCTATCGATGGTCTTGGCCTTTAAGCGTGGAAGCCAGTTAAGGGCAACCCCTGACAAGTTTTCGACGAAAAACTGGCAATATCCGACATTCTTATTATGTTCTCCGAATTTGACTCTGCCCATGGCGATGCAAAATGTTGTCATATGAGCTCGGGGGTCTGTTTTCCCTTCGTAAGGCGCGATTTTAAGCTTGATGTTATGGATCGTAGCACCTATAATGCGATGCGTAAATGGGGTCTTCTGTGTTTCTTCTATTACTTTATCGACCTCAGGCACTGAGCTGGTTGCTTTGTGGATTTGGGATTGCATAGTGCGGAGCTCGGCCGTCGTTTGGGCGAGAGTCTGCCTTAGTGTTAAGAGCTCAACGTCCGTCTGAGTGTGTGTTCCTCCCAAATTGGACTCTTGCCGCCCCGGTGTGTAAGCATCGCTTGATCTTCGGTCAGTGTTCATTCCATTGTGGTAAGGTCGAGTAGTTGAGTCTCGCAGTCCCCGAGGTGACGGTGGTAACAAGGAATTCAACCTCGCATGTTGAGCAGCTTGGGCCTGGGCCAATTCTTCCAACCTCTGCCTCGATTGCCGTTCATGTGCCTCTTGCCTTCCATTTGCCTCCACGAGCAAGGCGAAAAAACCTCGCATATTCTCCGGGAGTTGGGCCACCGCCTCCTGCGCGTTGATCATTTGGGTTGCTGAATCCTGAACCTGATCTCCTGTTTCCACGTCTGTCCGTTGGTCGATGTTCATGACGTCGTCGATCAATGTTGGTAGCGTGTCGTTACCCCCATTTTCTCCGGTTTCTCCGGACATGATCTCCTGAAATCACCAAAGAAGACGAACAGGTAAAATATAAAAACTGAATATGGATTACCTGAGGTTCGGTTGTGAAATTTAGATGTAGCAGAGCGGAATTCCCTCCTCTTTCTAGCACTAATTGATGGAACTGAAAATCCAACTCATAACAAAGATATATAATTCGCAATGTAAATGATCAAAAATGATTGTTTTGTTTAAGGAATGTGTGTACAAAGTAATGCAATATGAGAGTTATTCTAAGTGCCAAATGTGTATCCCGATCTCCCCCTTCTTTATGGCCTCCTTCTTCCTTTTACAGGTGCGGGTCAGATCGTAACTGTCGCTAGATTTTCTCCGGCGAATCTTCCCCCATCAATGTGTGGGTTAATAGCCTCCGATTTCGTTGACTCTGTTATTGACCTTGAAGATATGGATCTTCTCTTCCTCTGTGGCCCATACCTCTCTTGTACTCCCTTTTATTCCATTATAGGCCTTTGCGGCCCATCTTTCATTCCTGGTTCGATGTTCTAATTATTCAAACCGGATTTGGTAGGGTGAAATTCACCCCATCATAAAGATTTTTTTTTAATTTTACATCAGATTAAATTATTCATGATCTAGTGATATGTTATTCCCACAATTTGGGGAATATTTTCGAATACAATTACTATTCCAAATAACAAGGTATTTATAGAACTATACCTTTGTATACAGGACCATTATTCGGGGACATGAATTATTGCAGCATGGTATATGTTCTTGAGATTTTGTTAAATAATGCGTTATTTCATGCTGAAAGCATCCTAATTATTTACCTTACACTCGGATATTTCCATGATCCAACCACACTTTTATCTATTTGCATTGTGATGCCAAGGTTTTACAGTTTAATCTATTTTTTCTTAAAATTTCTACAACATTTTACGTATATAAAATTCGTAAGTAGATCAAAGTGAACAAATTCCATACATATAAAATTCGTATGCAAAGCAATCAAAATTTAAAATTATAAGAACAAAGTGAACAATTTAACCATTGACAGTTTTTTACAACCTATGATCCTTCGATAATACTTGACAAAAAAGAGAAAAAAAAGATCCTTCGATAATAATGACTAATCAGTTAAGCAAATGGTCTAATTCCAGGGCATTAAACATGACATAAGTCCATATCTATTTTAACTCACTATAAAAAAAAAAGTCAAGATATGATTAAGATATCCAAATTAGTTATGAAATAACTTTTCCAGTGGAGGCTATGTATCAATTTAATATAGAAACTCTTACAGTACTATCTCTATATATTATTTGAAAATACATTTTAGTGAATTTTGTTTAGGTGTTAACTATATTAGAGGTTTTAAGATTAATGTTATAATTTGATTGGTTGAAAGATTTCTAATTTATTCTTAATTTCTATTTATTTAATTCATCTTAAATATATAGATATAAACCATGAACGCAATTAACTCATTTGTCAAACACTATTTTATTCGATTTACTTTTTTCGAAATATAATATTATTATAGCTCCATGTTTTGTTTTCTGATGATTTTATAATAACTAATTAATAAAGACGAAAAAACAGAGTTTATGGTTTCGCTTTTTTAAAAATATAATTTATAAAATAAAAATTAATTACGTTATCAGAAAAACATTAAAGAAAATTTTTGACAAGAAACATGAAATATTTCGAAACCATAAACCCTATTTTTTATAAAAATTGAATAATACACAATTTTATTAAAAATAATAGTAATATTTTTATAAATTCAACTACTATATAAACATTTTTATACAGCTTTGAACGAGTTGTTAGTAAACTTATATTTGCACTTTTAGCACATACACATTTATATAAAATAAATGTGATATATAATATTAAAAATTAATTAAGTTCTTTGAAAAATATTAAATACAAGATTTAATAAGAAATCATTACTTGTGTAAATGTATAAAAATACAAACGGAAATGAAAATATGATAATAAAAATATTTTAGTTATGCAAAATTAAATTAGAACAAAATAATATTGTTTTTATATATTTGATTACTATATAAACTCAAAATATATTAGTTTTTCATAGCTAAAAACCGAATATACAATAATCAAAATAAAAATAAATCTTAAAATATATTCAAAATATTTTACCTTTCCATATATTATTAAAAACTGAATTTACTAATGATCGTTTTACTTATTGTCAATTTGCAATATGTTTATAATTTATTATCTGCTTCATTCAATTAGTGAATCCAATTATGGATGATTGTTTTTATTGTCAAGTTTCCATATGTAAAGACAAAATTAATATAATTAATGTTTTTAATAATAATATTCAATGAACTCTAAAAAGTAAAATATCGGTTACCATATTATTTTTGAAAAGTTTATATATGAGAATTTTGGTATTTTAGTTAGATATTTATGGAAATATTGGTTTGTTTTGTAATATATAGCTTCACATATAAGTTTTAAAATACTATATACTAAAATTTAAAGTTACTATATTTTAATATACATTTTTAAAAGTAAAAATGATTCGGTGTGTATATTAAGTTTTGATTTCATCAATGATCTATCTCATTTACTGAGCTTTTAAAGAATAAATATGAACGTTCTACAAGTTCAGCGTCAATGTAGTTCTAACTGGTAATATATTGAAAGCAATTCTTGTTGATGAAAGGTATATTATCATTTAATCTTATAAATCATGTTTTGTACCTATTTTATATAATATCTCGTCGAGCTTAATTTCATGGTAATCATTATTGAAAAAACCTCATGCACATATCCAGGTGTACAAAATTTTATATTTTTTATTTGGATTATTACTTATAAATTTAATTTGTATTATTAATTTGAACATTTACTATTAGTAATTATCTTATATCATTTAAGCACAAAATAAAATAAAAGATATAAGATATTTTTTCAGATTATAAACTATTTAAATCCAAAATTATCTTAAATCATAAATCATGTAAAATTGAATATTTAGCGTTACAAAATAACTGTAGTTTCAAGTTTTGAAATTCTTGAAAGAAACATGAGCCGGTTTGGACAAGATTCTTTAGGTAAATGCATAATCATCTTATACTACTTTAATTAAAATATAAAAATCTGAATATTTTGGACCATAGAATATTTAAATTCAAAGTCATCTTATATCATTTTTAAAAAATTGTAAATCATATAGAATTAAATATTTAATGTTCTAAAATAAATAGAATCAAAAAAAATTTCCATTTACGACAAGCAAACACATTAAAGTAAGTTAATATATACATTCAATACAAAAAATCTTTTTTCGTTTAAAGTTCATAAAACTTTACCTATATAAAACTATAAATTCGTAACATTATTGCTATGATCATGAATTAATGTATATGTTAATTCATATTGATTCTTACATATAAAGTAAAATATTACTCGAAATCTTACATATTATTATATTTAGACAGAATATAATCTTACATGATTTACATTTAATTATCGATATTTATATAGAAATTATGATATTATGTTTATATTAGTTCTTTATTACTTGTGCATTAAATGTCTGAAATAAAAAACTAATTTTTTTAACTTGACCTACAAGACAATTGGAGTAGGAAATAATTCAAGAAGAATGTGAGTAAAATATCAAATCTTTATATTTAACATCTTAAAAGCTATTTCGTATATTTGACAGAGACCTAAGAGTTATTTTTCATTTGGAAAAATTCTTCGTTTCTGAATAATTGCTAACCAGACATTTATAGAATTTTTTATTTCTTAATTTAATATATTAGGAAATATATAACAAATAAAATCCACCATTTTTCATGAATTTTAGTTATTTTGGATAATATATCTAAAAATAAAATATTTAGGTATATATTTGTAATTTAAGTATTACTGGGTACTAGAATTATTTTGGTCGGGCTGAGATCGTTTTGGTCATTCGGATATTGAACTTTTGCATCCTTACAAATATTTTACCGGTTTCGGTTTGGATTCGATATCAGTTTTTGGATCAGATACGTTTTGGTTCTTCGGATCCATATATTTTTGTCCACACTTACTTACTCCTGCAAATTTGCAGGTAGCCACCTAGGAATGGATGATAGGAAGAACATACGATTTCTTCATAGGTATATTTATTAGTTATTCTTTAAGTTGAATTATTATCGAAATATTAACACAAAAAGGTTAAAATTAAGGATAATTTTGAGGAATAATAGGTTGGAATTGATTAATTAAGAATATAGTCATCTATTTTTTCATTTAAAAACTAAATAAATTTTAATTATAATTTTTCATTTTTGTCCCTTTACCCCTCCAAACTTCAAATGTATTTTGAATTTTTCAAAACGGATATATATTTTACAAATAGACAGAAATTATTAAAAGTATGGTTAGACAGTCTATATTTACATAACGTATGATTAGACAGTCTATTTTCGAGTGCCTGTGAATTTCACAAATAACCAAACATCAAGGGGGAAAAACGTAATTGAGATTCATGACTTTATTTGGTAATGTTAAAAACGTCACAAGACAAAGTTTTAGGAAAGAGTATTTAAAAAAAAAATTGAAAAGAGAAAAACATATGCTATTCAACAAATAGACAGTCTATTTTTGTGTGCCTATTTTTACATAATGTATGATTAGGCAGTCTATTTTCGCGTGTCTATGAATTTCACAAATAACCAAACATCAAGGTGGAAAAACGTAATTGGGATTCTCAACTTTATTTGGTAATGTTAAAAGCATCAGAAAACAAAGTTTTGAGAAAAAATATTTTTTAAAAAATTAAAAAAAAGAAAAACATATGCTATGCCACAAATAGACAGACTATTTGTTGTAGACGGTATATGTCGATCAGAGGGGCAAAATCGTCATAAATACAGACAACATAGAGATTTTTTTGTTGATAGCTAGTTTTTTAATTAGTTGATGACTTATGTATATTGGACCTAATTACCCAAAAATTAAACACATAGCTCGGCCAAAACCTAACCATAAAATGAAAAGTTTGAGACATTAAGATCAGGAGTGGGCAATAGACTGTCACACTAGTTCACATTATTGTACTGCTTGTCAATTTTGATTGCATCTTTTGTTCAGCATCTCATTCTCCTTCTCTTCTTTTTCATATTCTTTTCTTATTAAAACTATTCCCTTCGATGGACTGAAGTATACATAATAAATATATTTTATCGAAAAAAATATAGATAAATACATGAACAAAATTGTTTACATACAAAGTGTGAAAGGTTGCATTATACACAATGGAGCATATGAACGGTTAATGCTCCGTCCGGTTTGCTCCATGCAACGTAGCTATCTAGAAATCAAAACCACAGTTATTTTACTTATAAGTTATAACTAAAATCAAGATTATGTCACCGAGCTTTCTCTTTTGCTACGTTACGTTTAAATGTTTAGAATTAATAACTTGACGACAGCCAGTCTCGTTAACGGTGGAAACTCATAACGTCCACGCCCCCGCACGCATATATATATATATATA
>OVAN01001018.1:0-46373 GCA_900406275.1 Anastatica hierochuntica | reverse complement strand
TCCTGATCTAATTCAGTTCCGAAAGATTCTGTTTTCTAGTTTCAGAGATCCCGGGTTGCATCGGCATCTTTGTGATTCCAGGGTCAATAGGACGTTTTTGCGATTACAGTCTCCATTCAGGAGATACAAAGCACCATTCACACATTTAGAGATACCAAAGTGGGACTGCAACGTCTTATTCCTCCATGGCTCCGAGGTAAAAATTAATAACTGAGGGTATGCTTGAGTTACCCCTCCACTTGTCCACAATATAGCATGAGATATCCTATCTTCTTCCGAATACACCTGCTCCGGTACATCATGCTCATCTTCTAACTCATATCGAGGATCTTCTTCATGACCCATATTATCAATCACCATGTCTTCGTTTCTTAGTCCCTTCTCAGAACTCTCTTTATCTTTGGTTGGGGATCTGTTTCCCTCATCATTTGCAAAAATCAATCCAATCTGAGACATGAGCTCATATCGTTTGTTACCCAGAACTCATCTCGAACGAGCTTTGCAATCGATTGAAATCTGGAGGTTGTTGGTATTTCGTGGATGCATTCGAAGTATCTAGGCTAGTGAATCGTCGCCTTCGCTCATGGTTTTGCTTCGCATATAGGAGGTGCATCTCATCCACAGCTTGCTAAATCGCCCTGGATCATGAGGACGTTTACTTGGAAGGATTTGCCTCCCTTGCAACTCCATTTTATCTACAGATCTCTCACGAGAAAAGCCTCCATTAGTTACTGTTGATGATGTTCCATGATTTTTAAATGCAGTATCCTTTTGTGTTTTCAGATTTTTCAATCTTCTTCTATTCTCTTCAAGTTCAGCCTTGTTCTCTTCAAATTCTCCATACTTATAGTTGATGATGATCTCAACACCGTTCCCACAAATAGTAATAGAACCCTTGAATTCTTCTTCCACTAAAGATCTTGTAATCATAAGCTTCTTGTGTTGATCAAAAGTTTCATTAACCATAGTTTCAAAAGCAAATGCACCCTTCAAATAATTTTCTTCTCCTTTACCCTTTCGAACATCAAAGCACATCAATAACCTCACAAATATCTTTGAAATTCCAGGATCAAAGGGAGGTTTTCTATGAACACCAACTCCACTCCAGAGATAGATATCACCACTCACACATCTAAGGATACCAATAAGCGACTGCAAGTTCTTGCCCCTCAATTGTTTTGAGTCAGATATTAGTATCTGAAGTTTGGTGTCGTCGGTAACCTCTCCATTTGGCAACAGTAAGTCATTGCTTGTATCAGGTACTTTAACGGTGTAGATCATGTCCGATGGTACGAGCTGTTTGATAGTAGTTTTCTCTGGTTCTTCCCGGGTTTGTAGCTGAAACTCAGTTGGTTCTTCCTTCATTTGGAATCCACATTTTGGATCTCCTTCCGGTCTCTTTTGCTCTTCATCGTTGGCTTTAATGTTTTCTACCGGACTGTCCTTTCCTTTATCAGCACTAACCTCAATGTCTTGTAACGTATCCTCTTCTTTATCATAGAGCAATTTTTCTGCATATCCATCAGTAGTTTCTTTCACACCGGATTCTACCAACTCTTCCTTATCACAAAATTGATCATCATCACAATCCATCATTACAATTTGCAAACCTTTGTGCTTCAAATTGTGATGATCGGGAGTATCTAGTTCTTCACAAAAAATACAAAACCCACTGAAGATTCTCTCATGTAACTCCTCACATGAGTACTTCAAAGGTTTTATGCTTCTGCTTATCATAGATCTGTGGTTAGAAAACGACGAAACCTTGCATGTCGTTGGAGCAGCATCAACGGCGGATATCGGTTTTGATTGACCGGAATATGGAGGATCGGGAGGATCAGCTAGACTTACAGGAATCGGTGACGAAGGAGAAGCTGTATATTTCACCGATGAAGGTGAAGGTACAGACCCCATCGGCCTTTTCTCTGGATTTTGGTTCTGGGAAGAAACCAACTGTAACATGAAATCCTTTAACCTAGAGATCTGATCGTTCATGTTTTGTATTTCCTATTTAAGCTTCGACTTTTGCTCATCTTGGTGTAGAACGACCTCTTCTAACTTCTTCGACATCTCGTTAATGGCTGCTTGACGTGATTCAACCATCGCAAACAAAGATCCAAGGAGCTAAGAAGCTCTGATACCAATGAAACAGAGAAAATAAATCCCAAACTAGAAACTCTCTCGGGAGCTTGAAGAGAGGGTAAATCTAAGCCCATAAGGTGAAGGATCACCTCGAAGATCTAAGATTCAATAAGGATGATGGTGATGAATTGTAACTAGAGAGAAGAGATTGAAAAGATGAATGTTTTGTTGATTGATTCTTTCCAAATGAAGATTAGTGTTTACATATACTATTCATCGGTGAGGTTTAACCAGAACATAAACTCAAAAACCGAACCAAGATAGGTTATCCTGTAACAGTTTTCGAATTTTTGTTGTACTCATAACGCCACTAAAATCAAATTATTTTGTTTGTGCTTTTTTGGTGTCGCTGTAAGGAGTGCTTATTCTTGAGATGATTCTTATGAATTGGCGGAAGACAGAAAAAGTAATGATTCAAGGACTAAAACTAAGATAGTATGTACCATTGGACCTTCGTCTAGTTTTCGGGAGATGATTTGGAAGCTCGTGGAAGCAAGAATGAGTTTAGCTCGTTTGAATATGTCTCATGAAGATCATGCTTCTCACTAGAGAACCAAAGCCATTGCTATAATAATGGACGCAAAGGTAGATTTTTTATATGTTTGTAATGACATTCTACAAAATTCGATTGTTTTTTTTTAAACATGGATTTGTATGTTATGCTTTTGAAAGGTCCTGATGTAAGAAGCGGGGATGCACCTCAGTCTATATTCCTAGAACAAGGTCAACATCTTGATTTCACAGTCAAGAGAGGTCTCGCTTAAAGACACAGTCGATGTCAAATTATGACGATTTTGTAAATAATGTTGCAGTTGGAGACATGCTTTTGGTGGATGGTAAGAACCTGCATCCAAAAATACTATTATCCTTGTGGTTATTGGAGTCATTTTTTTTAATTCAATTTTACAAGAGGTGGTTCCTTTTATCTTTTATACTAGGTGGAATGATGTCGCTAGGTGTTAAATCAAAGAAGAATGATGGGTGAAACGTGTAGTTATTGACAGTGGAGAGCTTCAATCTAGACATCACTTGAACGTTCGAGGACAGAGTGCGACTCTTCCTTCCATAACAAGTCGATACCACCTTACGTTTCCTAATATCTTGTATCAAGGAGCTTTTCTAATTCAATGCTTTTTGAATTATCATGCCCTGGTTTAAACACCCTGCAGATAAGGTTTGGAAGACATCAAAATTGGAGTGGACAATCAAGTTGATTTCTAGGCGTCTCTTTTGTTAAGGATGTGAAAGTTGTGCATGAGTTGAAGAACTATCTCAAAAGTAAGCACGTCCATTTCTCTTTAACCTCCTCCTATAACACTCAGAGGTGAAATTTATGGGAACTAATGAAACTTCCAAATGTTTTGACTGCCTGCACTGCGGATATATTGGCGATAGTGAAAATTGAAAGTGCATACTCTAAAAAGAATCTTCCTTTTATCATATCTTCTTGTGATGGGATTGTTTAAAAGTGTTTTCAGTGATCACAATTCATATGTTGATGCTTAATCCTGAGTTGATTCGTAGTTGATATAATTATCAATCCTTTGTTACAGGTAAATTCAAGATTGGTTTGCAAAACGTAACTTTAGAATTTGTTAGTATTTATGCTTTTGCTATTATACCTCAATTTAGGAAGAGATAATAAGAAGGTATAGGCGCATTCATAAAGATGCTAGAGAGTATGATTAATCATCCAATGCCTAGAAGAGCAGAACGTGAAGGTGTAGATGCAATCATGCTTTCTGGTGAAACCACCCAGAAAGTTTATATTTTAAATTAAACCTCTCACATGATCCATCAATGGAATGTAAAGATTATGTGATTTTTACATGTTATTCTTGTTATAAATTAGGTTTTCGCTAAAGTTTTTATCGTACTGCTTACTGCGGCATTGAGAACTGAATCAAGTCTACCTGTCAGAACCTCAACAATTCGTAACACTGCTTACAAGTACTCACACATTCCTTTCTTCAGAAATTTGTAATATGGTTCGGTAGTCAATTGTTGTTAGTATCGACATTCTTGTTACAGGGTCGCATGAGCCAAATGTTTACTTTCCATGCTTCTATCTAGAATGACAAAGAATTGTATTCACGAAATCAACTGGATCCATGGCAGTGCTTCTAAGCCATTACCGCCCATCCTCAACAATTCTCACCTTCAACAACCGGTGAATGTTTGTTTATCTTCATCATCTCTGTCTTTTTCCTTGCACACTTTGATTCAAATTGTTTAAATCATTCACAGTGAATCAAAGAACCATATATACACTTTAAAGTTATTGAAGCTTCTATTTGCTGATTTTAGCTAGGTACATAAATGTTGAGGAATTGATACGTCACAAAGAATTTCTGTTTTCGGGTGATGTAACATTAAAACTTATTGTTCAAGTGTAAACCAGGGAACACATGACAGTTAAAAGAAAGTCTTTTCAATGAAAAAGACTAATTTGATTTAGCCTTTTATTTATCAATCAGTTTACTGTTACATCACCCGAAAATCGAAAATTGAAGGGAAAAAAAAACCAAACACGCATTTTGTTAGACTTTAGAATCGTTGAGTCGTTCCTGGCAATCATCGCTGTCGGTATCATTTTCATCATCACTAATGTCTTGTATCTCATCTTTCCCTTCTAGTTTGATGCATTTGTACCACCTTGCACATGTAATGTATACAACGAGGTCGATGCTGGTCAAGGCAGCCAGGAGGAAATAGAATCTGTCTAAGTGACCTTTGTTGAGGTTTCTTGGAATCCAACCAGGCATGTGATCCTCTGAAGAGATCTTCACCACCATTGTGACCAACAAGCTACTCACAAAGTTCCCCATGGACATTGACATCATACACAGAGCGCTCCCGAAGCTCTTTAGTCCGTCTGGTGCCTGTGCATTGAAGAACTCAAGCTGACCCACGTACATGAACACTTCTGATGCCCCGATGAACGAGTATTGCGGAACCTGTAAAGAGGAAGAGATTATCATGATGATTCAAAGATATTCTTCTACAAGTGATTAGAGTTTAGAGGACTGGGTTGTGTTGTGTTCATTACCTGCCAGAAGATGCTTAAGGAGCTTGAGCCCTCACAGTGAGTGCAGCTCTTGTCTGCATATTTAAGCCTGTAGCATTCCACAACCCCGGCTGCAATCATAGCTAAGATAGCAATCACAAGCCCGATTCCCATCCTATGAAGCTCAGTGATTCCCTTTGATCCGTCTTTCTTTTTGAATCTGTTGGCTAATGGCTCCAGAACTCTGCGGTATAGGAATATGAACAAAGCAACACTAAGGATGTCGAAGCTTGACATACTTGCAGGCGGGATTTTGAAATTTGAGACCTCGGTCTTCATCGCTGCGCCTTGCTCCACAAACAGAGAGGCCATTTGAGTGAAGACGACGGAGTAGATTATAGTGCAGAGCCAAATCGGCATCAGTCTCAGAATGCACTTTACTTCCTCAACTTGTGTCACTGGACAAAGCCTCCATGGGTTCACTCCGCCTTGTTTCTTGTCATCAAGATCTCTCGCTGTGATGTACGCTGCTCTGTCCAAGAATCTGCAAGTCCAAAAGAAACATGTTACTACACTTGGTGGCACTTAAATATATGCGAGAGCTGTGATTTTGGACAGCTTACTTGAATTCATCGGTATGCATTATCCTCCTCCCTGTATTTTCGCAAGTATTTTTGCCTTGTCTATCTTCGTCATACATCTCCTCTCTCCCTCGTAATGGTGCCTCCACAGACGACTTCTTTGTTGCAGCGACCAAAACTTGGCAAAACCTCGAAAGAGGATTCCCTGTGGGCTTGAAATGTCGATATCTCGGTGTTCCAACGAGGAAAAGGATCAAAGCTAAGATAGCAGAGCCAGTAGACGCCCAAAACCCGAGTGCCCACATTCCCTCATCCTCAAAGTATCCCAAGATGGTGTTCGAGAAGAGGGATCCAAGGTTCAAAGCAAGATAGAAGTAGCTGAAAAACGCAATCTTTGAATACCCTTCTTTAGGATGTTCCTCGTCGAATTGATCAGCCCCAAACGTTGCAATGTTTGGTTGGTAACCGCCATTCCCCAATGCGATCAAGTAGATTGAGAGGTAGAACATTGTGATCTCCATTGTGGAATGTGTACCACAAGGCCTGACTTCGTCCCCGCAATCTCTTGGTCTGATCAAGAACATGTACGATGATAGCGACAGCGATGAGAGTCCCTGCGTTTTCACATCCAAAACAGTGTTTCCTGCTATAAGCTTCATGTTTCAACAAACATTACAAAACAACTGAAAACAAAAAGTTGAAAGAAGCTTTTAAGTTTCAAACTTTATACTTACAATGACAAAAATGACTTGGAAGATAGCACAAGTCTTGTAACGTCCCCAGTAAGAATCGCTCAGAAACGCTCCGACCAACGAGAAGATATAAACTGTTCCTGTCCATTTGCTAACGTTGTTCGCTGCGTCTGCGTTGTTCTGCTGTAGAACGCGCGTTAGGAACAACACCAAATTTACTCCTACTCCGAAGAAGGCCAATGTCGCCAATCCCTGGTTTACTGTTAAACCGGTTCATGATCGATTAGAAAACTGGTTTACTGACTTAAAATAATAACTAAAACCATTATTGATTTGAAAGAAACCGAAACTGATGAATGAATGAAATGATTGTGAATAATTGAAATAAAGTATGTTCCGTGTTCATCAAGATGATGTTAACATTTCTTTAGTTGGATAGTATTTAATGACTACTTTACAATAGTTCCACCTTCTAACGAAATTATAAATTTTCCTTGATAATGAAATTATATTAAATAATTTAATATTCGTTAATGAATTGAATCCCAACACAAATGAGTAACTAACAATCTTATCATCTTTCTTTAAACTTAACAAACCCAAGATATCTTCAATTGTATTTTTTTTTGTTTCAACAAAACTGTAAGTTGGTATGAGTTTTTTTTTTTAAAACGTTTATAAAACATACTTTAGTTTAAAAATTAAGAAAGTTAGGAGCAAGATTTTCCAGGAAAAATGTGAAGAAGTTAACGTGGCATTAGCTAACGTCGTGGAAGACAAGATGGGTAATTACGTGTAAGGCAACGTAATTCCACTAGCACATGCTTTCCTTGCACTAATATTTAGTATCTTATTATATTTGTCGTTTTTCTCAAAATAACTCTTTTCTTCTTCTTTTTTGGTTAAATTTCAGTACATCTTTAAAAAACTTTAAATATCTATTGTATTGCCATATATAGAATCACTTACAACTCTGAATGTTTTCGGTTTGAGTTATCCTAAAATGACAAACTAAATCCGCAAGACAAAAACATTTTACAGAAAAAAAAAACACACACTCAATCATTCAGATATATATCCATCATATTAGTTGCGTTTGAATTATTATTATCTTTTAGACGAAAAGGATTGAAATATACCCATATGGCTATTATTCATCATAGGTATATTAATATAATTAATTAATATATAACCTTATATATGCATTTGTCATGTGGTTGGGGTTTTTTAACCACAACATACAGTCTACGCTCGACCACACGGAGATGTCTTAACATGTTCACGTAAAACTCAAAAGTTAATTTTGTTGGTTCTAGAGTCACTGTCCTAGTTTCCGATAACTTATTAACTTAACTATAACTACGCATATCAATCACTCTACACACCTTTGGATAAACATCATATCGAAATTTATTTGTACGTTACACATATATGTAATGTAAGCATGAGTTTCTATATGCAAAATAATGTATTTTGAGTTTTAATTAGAGAGGAGAGAGAGACATACGGAGAATGATGATGCCAGCAACCCATTGGCCTGAGTTAGAACGAATAGAGGGACGACCATAATAATCCACAGTTCCATCTCTTGTCTCTTCTTCTTCTCCTTCCTTCTTCCTCATCGCCTGCATTGTCATTTATATATAAATATCAATATTTATTCATTCCAATAAATGTTTTATTTCTCTAGTAGTTACTGTCGACCACCTTTTGTCCTCTTTATATGGAGAAGATTCATGAGTACTATAGTTTTTGTGTTTCCACTAGAATCTAAAGCATTGTCGTATGTATTCTCGTTTCATATTCATAGTCTTCAAGATTATTTTGGATTTTTATTCTCGACTTTAATGGCAGCAGCGGAAATATATACATATTGAGAAAGGTTGCAAAAGAAGATTAGCTATGATATAACCAATATTATAGATCAGTTTAATTTAAAGCCTGTCTATATATTAGAAAACAATTTTTCAGGAAAAAAAAAAAAGAAAAGATGTTGAGCTAAATGTATTTTGCGCATAAAGATCGTGAATGGTCTTTTGATCATGCTCTTCTTGAGTCACCAAAAGCTTTTAAAATGTTTTTACTGTTAATTTGTTACGTTTAGTTCAAGAAACAAAAACCTTAATCACATAAAACAAATTCTTATATATAATTAAGGAAGAAGTAAATGCCCATAAAGAAATAATTGAAGGGAGAAACTTCAAAATTACTTACGTCTTTCTTATAAATCTCTAGACAGGACATTCCTGATGATATTGGATTATATTTATGTGGATTTTGGTTAGAGAATAATAACGAAATATATTTTTTGTTTTTTGGATTTTGAAGTGATATGAGAGAATGATAACAAAAGTCGAAGAAAGAAGATGCAGATAGCAAGTTTAAGCTTGGATGTTGTAGAGCAGCGGAGATTGAGAATATATAGAAGTTTGGAAAATTATTTGGACGGTCCTGATTTTACATGGGGCATTCACATGCCCAATACCTATTTGGCTAGTTTTATTTATATATTTCCTATATAAAAATTATACTCTCTTGACCTAAAAAATAAATATGAAAACTATACTCATAAGCACTAGGAGTGAGCACGGATTAGATACCCTTAATTTTTTGGATACTCGACCATATCCTTAGGATTCGTGAAAAATGGATATCTGGACAAACGGGTACCTTTTAGAAATATGAATATCCGGCTTATTATCCGGTTTATTACCAAAAAACGGAAACTCTGTAAAATTCTAAAATATTTATATTTTATTTTCTATTTTGACATTTAAATAATTATATAATCATTTTTTTTAAATATTTGACCAAGTACTAAAATATTCAAACATAAATTAAAATATTCTAAATTACAAAGTTATATTTAATTATTACATATATTAAAAACATAATTTAAATCTTATATATAAAAATATTATAATTTATTCTAAAATAATATTTTAAATATAATTATGCATAATTAATATGGTAGATAATTATACAATACTAGATAAGATCTCGTGTGATACACAGAAAATGAAATATAAAAATATCATTAAAAATTACGTTTTAAAGTTGAAATACATGTAACTATAACCCGTATTTTTAAAATGTTGATTAAAACCATTATTAGTTATTGAAAAATTATGTATCACATCTAATATCATCCAAACTAATCTAATATTTTTAGTATCACGTGAAAGAACGTTCTTAGCTAAATATTATAATTTTATCGTATTTGTATATATAATAATTAATATTGAATATTTTAATAGAAATAAAAATATTTAATATTCAAGTTTCAATTTTTAATAGAAAAAGAAAATTTTTTTATTTATGTAAAACATAAATTTGTTTACAGGAAATTGGAAATTTTAAATAGTTAGAACATGTCAATAATCTGATCTGCTAGTGCTACGTATCGAAAATCATGTGAGTTATAATTTGACGACGTGTCAAGTTTACGTAGAATGCGTTCCATTTTATATAATAAGATATAAATATTTAAGAACGGTTCGGATACAAGGACGGGTAGTTAAAAAAAATGATATCTGATATCCGATCTATGCTCGCATGTAATAGAAATATGATATAATTTTCCCAACCCAAAAATTACGGATACCCTTTTTCGAATCAAATATAGGATGGATAGCGGATCGAAGACGAACAATGGTTATTAGTGTCCAGCCCTAATAAGCACAATGGAAAAAAGAAGCTCGAAAGCACAATTTTAAATAGAAGAAGATAAAAGTTTTCCATTTTTCTGCAAAAGTTTCGGCTTGTGGCTGAAAGGATCTTCTTGTGCTTTTGGAAAGCTTCTAGTCCAAGCCGAGTGTCAGAGACTCCGACTTTAAAGAAAATTTTGATGTTCAAACTCTTTTTTCCAAACCAAACTTTTACAAGAGATAGAAATGATTTTTTCTCTCAAAAAAGGATATAATTAATAGTTTTTTATTAATAGATATGACTAATATTTGAGGACGAAAAATATCCATAACGTTTGTTGACAAAAAATCCATAAGATTTGCTATGAAACAAAAATTGAGGCACAATATTTGATTAAATAACCACGTTTGAATTGATTTTCGAATGTTTAATAATTTGATATAAGATGTTTTGGCTGAAATTGACGCGATTTTAGGTAACATTTGCAGAGGTTCTACAAACTATTTTCATAAGTAACATGCATTTTATCGCATGTGGTCAATCACTACGTAAAAATGCCATATTAAGTAAAACAATATTAAATAATAATGCGATAATAAAAAACAAGTTTTATTAGAAAGTAATTTACCATTGTTACCTTTTGATATATCCAATTTAAATTTTAAATATACTTTTTGACGGCTAATACTTTTTAGTTTATGCAAAATTCACGAAGTTACATTGTACACAATGTTTCTTTTTTTATACACAATTCCTTACCACGTGGGGGTAAACGTAACTTTTGGCATCGAATTCTGGTGGAGAAAACTTGGCATTTACCTAATTGACTAAAACATTTTTATACATCTTGTTCATAAATGTTGAATTTTTTATTGTATTTAATTTAAATTAAATATTTTTTAAAGATATTCAAATTAAAGATATAAAAGAAGGGTACAGGTAAGGTTGTTAGACCGTAGAGTTTTACAAAGTTTGCAGATAGATGAAAAAGATACTTAGCACCTCCTTACACAAATGAAACTTAATGCAACATAAGCTTAGTGAAACAAGATAGAGAATTACAACTTAATGGGACTTATGGTTTTCACGAACTCTTCGACCATGCTTTTTCTTTCCACCCTCCGTTTTTCATTCTAAATCCTAAAATTTTTGTGTCGGTCTAATAGGGTGACCTCCTCGTGATGATATGAAGCTGATGTTTTATTTTCCTCCACATTTGCTTGCTGGTCCGAGATCCAAAGATAACTCCTCGTTTTTTTAGGATCCTGCTGAACATAGTGAACACCAGCTGTTGGAGTACCCGATAGGTGATCACCATCTGATATTTGATTATCAGAAATGATAATTGATTATGGAGAAGTCTCCATAGTGGTATCTTTTGCTGGAGCAGGAATTGAATATGCTAATGGTTTTGAAGTGGTTGGAAAAAGTGTGCAATGGACAGTGATCACCTCTGGAGAAGCTAGTTGGCTTAATGTGGTTGTAGTTGCATCTCGGATCATATCTCTCACATGAAGTATGCTCAATAGGAGAAATTTGGATGGCTTGGACATAACTATTGGAGTCTTACATAGTGGTTCTTTTTGTTTGACAGTTTCAGATGTAGAAATTTCACACTCTTTTCCCTGAACAGTTAGAGAAGTTGGATCTTCACTCTCTTTTTGTTGAATGATGTGATCAATTTCTGCTACAGGAATAACATCACTTTTAACTTCCGCAACAACTTGCATACTTGCCTTTGTAGGAGGGTCAGAAGTCAAGATACATCTCTTCACCTTATGGCATAAGTTTCCGCATCTTTCACACGTAGAAGGTATTCATGTATACTCTACTTGAATCAGATAAATACTTCATTGTTTATCATCTAATGCAATAATCTTTGGGAAATCTCTATTTAATTCCATTTCAACTAAATTTTTTTGCCTCACCCATATTTGTAGGATCTAGACGGGGCTTATGTGTTAGCATTGGCTCTCCTAGACCAGAGGCTATATGACTTACTCCCGATAAAGAGTAACAACATTCATGTATATTCTTCTAGTTTATCCATACCAGAAGTGTTGATACCTCCAAAGCTTTAAATGAACCAACTGGACTCCAAGGTGATACGGATAAAACAGTCGTCTATGTGCCACACCCCTCTTTGAATAACCCATTGACGAGTAGATTCATGTGAGATATGGAACAAAAATGATGAATCACTAAGCTTCCTACTAGCTATCTTGCAACTCCTTCCCCAAAGTCTATTAACTATAGCATGAACTAAACCACCCGGTGATAGAGAACATTTATGAAAGTGACCTACTACGTATTCATCTTTGTTCTCAAGCCCTAATTTGAGAACTTTAAAAGAGATGAATACCTCAGGGGTGCCATCGAAGCGGTAAGTAGGAGTAGTTGCACGATAGAGATTTCTTGAGTGAGTTATCATCCTCGCTGCCCAAAGGAACCTCGAGCTCCCATCAGCTTTAAGCTTCGGAGGTGGTAGCTTTTCAACCGGTAAGTTAGGCTTTGACCAAGGTTGTTGCTATCTTTTTGTTGGCTTGTTTAGGATGGCGTCGTTTAGGGATGGCCAAAGTGCAGGCAATTGGCTCCCTATAAGCTCATCACCATAGCTTCTTGGTGAACTTGGTGTAGGGGGAGTGACCAGAGGCTTGAATGTTAGTGTTTTTGTCCATGACCCTAGAGAAGGAACACTTGTCTAAGCAGATTTCAAAGGTGTTTCCAGAGCAGCTGTAGAAGGTGCTAGGATTTGGTTGGCTTATGGAGTCAGAGAAATCTGAGGAGCAATCAGACGGGTAGCAGAGGTCTATGGTGAAGGACCATCGTCGACAACAGGACCAAGCGACAATCAATGGAGGAGACTGAGAGATCAGATGTGTTCGGGTTTTACCGTAATCTCCACAAAGATTCGTCAGAGAAGCAGAAGCAGAGACATCGAGTGAGCAAGTTCCATCGACGGCGGCCTTCGTTTCATCATGAATCGGATCTTTGATTTTGCTGTCGGAGTCATAGGATTCTAGACCAGACATGCCTAAAATGAGTTTCAATAGTCGGCGGTTGATACTCGTCTCCTGTGGAAAGACACCGAGATCGGAATCGGTGGTGGTGACCACTAATTAAGAGCCAATTTGATTTAGGGTTTCGCCGCTTTGGTCGCACTTTTCGCCGTCTTTTTTTTTTAAACAAAGGAATTTTTTTACTTAAAAATTTTTTCGAATGTTCTTTGTATAGAGAGGTTGGCTCGTAATTTAAATTAAAATTATATATAATGATAACTAAATATGGGATATGTTATAAATAATAATTCCATTATTCAAAAATAATCAAACGGTTATATGATTTATATGATCTGTATAATAAATTTTAATACGTATATAGAAAGTTAGTGGCACTATATGATCTGTATCATCAAAATTATCTTAGACAAAGACTCAAATACTTAACAATATTATCAATGATTTTTTATTAAAAAAACTATATGATCAGTGATTCCCTTGGATGTACATGTACAATTTCTACCGAGAAAGAATTTCTAGACAAGTTGTATAATACAACCTAATTAAACACAATCATACCTACAATCCTCTATATCTTCTCCTTGTTTGATTCATGCCCCCAGTGAACTTTGTTTTGTTAATGTTACTTTAAACAATGACATAGACATTACATCCCTTTTTCTTTTCTTATATTTCAATTTTCCGGCTTTAATTATCCATTTTCCCTCGTGTGGACCAAAAAACGAAATATCAAAATCATTACAATGAACATCGAATTGAACACTGACAAAAAAACATCGATTTGAACAGGATAGCACTGGTACGTATGCATTTATACGTGTAATATTTACAACCAAGTTATTTAAATTCATTTAATTTACTACTGTTTTGGTTCTTAAAATCGCTACTCTACTCCTACTTTCTTATCAGTTTTTTTTAAATAAACTACGGGTCTGACCGAATGACATGATTAGCGTAAATAAATAGCGTTAAAAAATTACGTTCAAATTATACAAGTCAGAAAAATTATGATCAAATATATTATTTTATGTTTCTCGTTAGGTACTGTTAAACAGAGAGAACGAAAGCAGTAATTTTCCCATTATGTGGCTCGACATAAGAATCCAGAAACCACTTGTTCTTCAACTGCGTTTCAACTGGTCGATTTGGTCTGAAACATGCAGGTATGCTCTTTCACTACGAGGAGAGGATTGTCAGAGAGCTTTGACGCCATTACAGGCTTCAATGGTTGCAAGATCAGAGAAAACTATTGATATTATCTTGGTAAACCGCAATCTACACGATCTGGATTGAACGAAACAATCGATTTTATCGCCAAATCTCCCACTCCTCGGACTCTCTTCTTTTTTACAAAATATGTTTCTCTCTTTTCGCACTCTACAGCGCAGGCTTTTTTAATAATTTTATATATTATTAATCATGTTTAGATTTTTCGAGCATTGAATTTATAATTTCCAGTTATTTCGAGTTTTAGATTCGAGTTTATGTTCAAAACTTTTAGAATTTTCAGTTATATCGAATTCTGGGTTCGGTTTAGATTTGAGATTTTCGAACTTTCAGATTTTCTGGGATACTCGTATGAGTTCAGTTCGGATAATATTCACTTCCCAAAATACCGTGAAACAAAACCCGTTAGGATATTTAAAAAAACATCAAATGACTAAACTTAAATTTTTATAGCTTATATAAATTATTTATAGATATTTTAAAATTTTATCACTTTATAAGTTTTTTAAATTTTTGTAACAAATTTTATTTAGAAAATAATAATATTGTAATATAATTATTTTAGAAGTTATGGATTTATTTTAAATTTGAAAACAAACTATATTTAAATTTACTAAAAATTGATGATTTTAAATTGTTCTGGTTTACAATTTTGATAGTGTTAAAGTGAAAAGAATATTAAAATATTCTAATACATTTTTGGAATATGTAAATGAGTAATTAGAGTTAGCTAACATCTTCAAACGTTACGAGGATATCTCGGGACAACAGATCAACTTGGGAAAATCTTCCATAATATTTGGTATGAAGATTGGCGAAAATGTGCGACATAAATCTCAAACTCACCCTGGGTATCTCGTATGTTGGTGGAGGTGGGAAGTATTTGGGACTTCCAGAGCAGTTTGGACGCAAGAAGACGGAACAATTTGCGTACGTCCTACAGAATGTCAAAGACAGACTAGGAGGTTGGTACACAAAATTCTTATCCTTAGTGGGAAAAGAAACACTAATCAAGTCGGTGGCACAGGCAATGCTCATTTATTCAATGAATTGTTTTCTACTTCCACAATCCATTTGCGATGGAATTACTAGTCTACTCACGGAATTTTGGTGGGGCCACAATAACGAAAAGAGGAAGATACCATGGGTAGCATGGAGACGAATGTCAATACCAAAAAGAGAAGGAGGGATGGGATTCAGAGATCTCCATGAATTTAATAAAGCTCTTCTTGCTAAAGAAGCATGGAGATTGATTACAAGACCTTCCTCAATGATTGCAAGGATGTACAGTGGAAGATATCACCATGGAAAATCCTTCCTCGATAGTCAAACACCTAAAATAGCTTCTTATGGCTGGAAATCTATCTGTGCGGGATGCGACTTACTAAAGAAAGGGCTACAGATCCGGATAGGAACGGGTATTTCAACTAGTGTTTGGGATGATAATTGGTTACCATCAATGCCTCCAAGACCACCTACGAATGCACTTGGGTACCCCTACATGACAGTGGATAACTTAATGAAAGCCGAGTCCAGGGAGTGGAATCATCAACTCATAGATCATTATTTCTTGCCGGATGATGCTGCTCTGGTCAAGAAGATTACTCTTTTGGAGTATGCACCATATGATGTATGTGAATGGCCATACACCAAGAATGGTGAATATGAAGTGAAATCTGGATATTGGTTTGTAATGCATGAGGCCAATGCACAAGAACCAGTGGAACCACCTATGGGATCCAGAGTCTTAAAGCAACGAACTCGGCAATTGAATATTCCTCCAAAGATTAAACATTTCTTGTCGAAATGTCTATCACAAGCTATTCCTACGGCAGAGAGATTAATATTGCGTAACATTCACATTGACCCAACATGTCAACGATGTAACAAGGAGGAAGAAACTATTAATCATGCTCTATTTACGTGTCCAAGTGCAGAAGCGGTTTGGCGATGTCTTAATATACCGACTATGCTCCCTCCAGCTTTAGAGTTGGAAGAGAATATAGATCGCATGCTCACTTTAGCCCGACAAACAAGTGTGGCCCCTTCCCATCGGCTACTTCCTCTCTTCACAGCTTGGATAATCTGGAAATCGCAAAATGAATTCATGTTTAATAAAAGGGTTGTGAGCCCTACGACCGAACTCGATCGTGCAAAGGTCTTTGTGGATGAATGGGTGAGCATCAATGTGGATATAGTCAAGGGAGATAACCGCTGTGGAGTGCAGAACTCGCGTTGGAATCCTACGCTTAGCGGATGGATTAAATGTAATTTTGATGGATCTTTTGTTCCAACAAGGAATGAGATTGGAGTTGGATGGATCTTTCGTGATGCGAATGGTCAACATTTGGCCTCTGGAAATGCAAAAGCCCCACAAGTAGATTCATATCTGCAAGTTGAAGCGATAGGGCTCATTCATGCTATTCAGATCGCTTGGATAAAAGGATGGCATAAAGTATGTTTTGAGAGTGATAACATGGAACTTGTCCGTGTGGTTAATGAAGGAGCTTATCATACTGCGATGGGTAACTTAATATGGGACGTACGGAGATGGATTAGCATACTTCTCCAAAGCTACTTACAACATACAAATCGTGAGAAGAATCAAGCAGCGGATGTATTGGCCAAAAATACGTATAATTTGAACACTACTTATATGTCATACTCTATTCCGCCTAATTGGCTTGTAAAATATTTGTACCACCATTTTACGATCTAAAGTAATGCAAGATGTTATAAAAAAGAGTTATTTTAATTTATTAGATACATTTAATAAAAATTTTAAAATATGTTTATTTTAAAAAATCACACATGAAAAGGTCTATGTCTTCCCTTTTAATAAGATAGATATAAGTTTTATATACATACAAAAATTGTTGATTTTTTCCTAATAAATCATGTTTAAATTTGAAACGAATATATATTTTTAAAATAGTATTGGATCGCCATATGTTGTTAATATAATATTGGACCTATTAGCAATTCTATTATTCCAAAATAGTAATTTTACAAATAATATGAAAAGAAAATGAAATTGAATGTAACAAGTGTATGTAAGTAATAAACTATCAAAATATTTCTTTTTTACACGAAAAAACTATTCTATTACTCGAGAGGAGCAAGTGGGCCAGTGGTTGCACCACCTCTGCATCCATCTCACCTAACCAGGGTTCGAACCCTGCACCTGCCTCTTGTGAGAGGAACTATTTGCCACTAGACTACGATGACAAAAAAAAACTATTCTATTACTCAAAGACTTGAGATGGTGTGGCAAACAACACCAAAATATAACAACAAATAAAAGAAAAAGGTTCACGGTACTGTCTAGCTAAATGAGCTAAATTGTCTGCTTTGGAATTTAAGCTTCGTGGAATATATGAAAATCTTGAAATGCGAAAACGAAGTCCTCTCCCTGTCAAACTCCTTAAGCTCTGTTGCAAAATTCGGTCATTCAACATCTTGACTATCTGTGTCGAACTCCTAGACCTAAGGATGGACCACCATACTCTGCATAGCCTATATCAGCGCTTCAAGTTATAAGTGGAGAGGCGGTATCCATCGAATTTGGTTCATAGCACCCATCAAAGTACATCTTCTAATAGCTTCATATATTGACCAGCCTAGACCACTATGAAAGTCCGATAGATTCCAAGAGCCATCTACCAAGCATATATTACACAAGCATATGAATTGTGTTTGTGTAATCCGCGATTCAGGAACCACATGCACATCCTCCTCGGTCGCCGCCTCCCATGCCCGCCACTCTGAAATGGCATGACTAACAATATCAAGGATCTCCCTTGTAATCCCTCGAAAAAGTTTCTCATTTCGTGCTTTCCTAATAAACCATAGGATCCACTGACAAGACTCATGTCTTTCTACACTCGTAGCATATTCTCTCCAAAATAGATACGCTTGTTATTATAGACACTTGTGGTTGGAAAAACTCATGGGACCATCAAAGAAGGTGTTAGAGCCCATGTCTGAAGCGCTGACGGGCCCTCAAAAAAGGCGTGCATAACGGACTCCTCAGGGGCCCCACATCTAGAACAATGGTCATCACAGTTTATTTCTCTCTTCACTAGATTATGAGTCACGAAAATGTACAAATCTTATGTAGAGCATTAACCTTCCATGCATGACTCTTTAGGGCATTTAGACTTGGTTTCGAATAGCCAGCCTCATATGTCCTAATCCATAGTTCTCGCGCGATTCTGTAGCCATTCTTAGCTGTATATTGATCGGACTTAGTATATTGCTAGCAAAACTCATCCACATGGAATGACTGTGCTATAGGTAAACTCCTAGTCAGGGGAATATCTTCTGAATCCATACACTGCTCTAACTTTTGCATATCACATTGTTTTGAGGTCCGATCAATAAAGTCACTTGCGACCATCAATCGATGCGCCACATGGATTCTCGCCCTTGCTGGCCTGACAAACCTTGTCAGAATCCATAGATCTTCCCAGACTCTAGTAGTCAGACCAGAAAATATCTTTTTCCTAATCCCACGAAGAAGCAGCGATTTTGAAGGCAGTATACTCCTCCACCCATATGAAGGCCTATCCACGTCGGACTCTCTCAACGATGTACTATAATCATATTACCGCCCCCGGAGAACCTGTGCTAACTAAGAATGTGGGAATTGGAGAAGAAGCCATAGTTTTTTTTAGCAAAAATGGCTAAATTAAACTCATGAAGAGTAAAAAATCCCAATCTACCTTCCACTTTTTGAGCACATAATTTTTCCTATGTCGCCCAATTAATGAATTCCCCTATGACGAGGGTTAGAGCTCCACCAATATTTCACTATCGCACTCGTTATCTTGTCACAAATATCAAGGGAATGTAGGAAACTTGACATAATATACGTCGGTAGTGCTAACACCACAACTTTAGTTAAAGTCTTCTTGCCACCCTTGGATAACCATTTGGAGGACCACATATTCACCTAGTTTTGTAAACGGTCTCTGATGAAGGCAAAGACCTTACATTTAGAACCGCTCAGATCTTTTGGGATATCCAAGTAGGTCCCAAGTCCCCCTTCGTTTTGAATCCTATGATGTTCTTTAGATCCCGTTTGACATCATTGAGAACTTTTTTCCAAACATAATCGAAGATTTATCAACGTTGACACACTGACTCGAGGCCTTTCCATACGAATCTAAGATCTTCATTATCTCCAAACGTTCCTAAGGCTCTGCCGTGTATATAAGTAATAAACTATCAAAATACTTCTTAAGCCAAATTTTTAATCATATTATAAACCAAAAAAACAAAAAACATGTCTATTCGATAACATAATACTTAACATAGAAAAACCATTTTAAATAGATGTAATCTTACTGTAAGTATAAAAAATCTAATATAATCAAACAGTAATTAAATAATAAAAATTTTATTACAAATCGGAGATATATTTCTAAAATATATTTCACATTGGTCATATTTTGAATTTTTATAAACGAAAATATATTTCTAAGAATAGTTTCACATTACCATATTCTATGGAAATAATTTTACAATTTCACTAGTAATATTATTCCGTCGATATCGTAAGTTTTAGTATTAGGCAAAAAATATAAGTAACAAACTGTATATAAACAATGAAATGTGACAACACAACTAATACCTCAAATTATAGATTATATTAAACTAAAAAGTCAAAAATTGTTTCCTGTATAACGTCAAATGAAAAATATAAAAACTATTTATGTAGTCTTACTATATTTTAATCTTAATTGATTATAGTTGGTCAAATTAACCGATTGCGGTTTATTATACAAATACACATTGTATAAATTGAACCATCAACTCTTATACTAAGGAGTAATTATGTGGGGTAACTTACAAAAATGCACTTATAATAAAAAAAACTAAATGTCATAATTCAAATTATTGTCCAATGAAATAATTATATTGGTGTGAATTAATGGTAACGAGGTCAATAAATTATAGTGGATTAAATTAATTAATTGTTGGGGAGAGAATGTTGTTTATTTTCTTAGTCACTCTCCTTCTACTAGAGGCTTTGGCATATCCTATAAGAATGGAATTTCTTTCCGAAAAGAAAATTTCTTTGTCGACCCTTTTGAAACTATGGGAAGTTTCCATAATTCTTTGGAGATAATTGCCCACACTTGCTATATCAACCTCTCAGAAGGGAGGTTTTAAGGAAATTTCAAAATTTTCACTAAGTTTTCGCAAGATCCAACAAGAACCCTAGCGGCGGTGTAGATTGGAGGAGTAGGGACAATGTCCAATATTGCAAAAGAAGTATGTTTTAATTCACATCGATGGAATTTTGAATCAAGCCCTTCAATCGATGTCTCCAGAAGATGATATTCCCATCGATATACCTGCAAATGAAAGTTTCAGTGTCGTAAACCGTAACGCTAAAAGTTTGATTGGTAGATTCTTGAACCTGAAAGGCCAAAATATGCGAAGAATGCTTCAGATTAGGACGGAAATCTAGAAGATATACAAGAGAGTTCGTGATATTGCTTTGATGAAAGATAGTTTTCAGTTCATCTTTAAACTGGAAACAAACATACAAACAGTGATGAACATGGTTTCTGGATATTTGACGATTAGGTTATGGTCAAGGACATATGGATCGAGAATCCACAAGCAAAATTTCTTCATATAACTCCTATTTGGATTCATATTCATAAAATCTTAGTTAATCACTTCAAGTTGAATACAATTAAAGCGATTTTTGGTGTTATTGGCTACATAAAAGACATTGAATTTGATGAAGATAAGCCAGATCTTTTAGTCTATGCTCGTGCACTAGTGTAATTGATCTTGATCAACCGTTACACGATGTAAAGAAAATTAATTTAGCATCAGTAGGAAAAACTAAGGTTGAAGTTGAGTAGGAAAGAGTTAGAAAGAAGTGTTTCCATTGTCTACGATTAACATATGAGAAACAAAAGTGTTCGTTGTTGCATAAACAACAAAGAAGCCAACAAGAAGTAGAATACAAACAATACATAATGTTAATGGCTCTGACATACGTTAGACAACACCATGATAACTTTGTTAAGAACTTTATGCCACTTTTGGCTTCATTGATTCCTCATGGTTTTGAGCCAATTCCAAACGAAGTAGATCCTAATGTTTTTGAGCACATGCATGAATTGTGTGGACCCAGAGGAAAGACGTTTAAGAGAACACAAAATGAAAAAAGTTATGAATGAACTCTCTCGCGACCCGATGGCAGAAAGTTCATCTGAAATTGGAAAGCCAACCGATGATTAGTACAATTATGAATAAGAACAAGAACATTGTCTTTGATTTCAGAGGGGTGGCAAAGAGGATGATTGTCAATCAAGAAGTAACCATGTTAAGACAATAAAGGGTTGGGGAAACATCTACAATGAACAGGAACGTGAACATTTTCCCCCTTAACAATGCACCTATGGTCCTGTATACTGAACATGGGGAAACTTCAAATTATGGTAATCAGAATATGTTGCAAGGGTGTGTTTCGAATGAGCAAAAATCATAAAGACTTTGGACCATGAAGAGACACCAGTCTTTAATGTTGGTTATAACGAAACACATTCTTGTTGTTCTGATGGTAGAATCAAAAAGCATGGAAAAAGCTTCTCTTGGACTACGTGGAACAAAGAAAATGTTATTCCTGAAGGGCACAACTCATATGTAATCAAGAATAACGAAGAGAAAGACAGTGATATGCCAATGAAAGAAAGTCCACCGAGGAGGTTGAAGTCTCGTCAAAGCTTTTCAAACAGGATGATTGTTTGATGGTTCACCTTAAATAATCTAATGCTCAATGACGACGCTTACTTGAAATTGTTAGGGTTTGAGAGGCTACATGACAATTCCATGTTTAGAGGAAATGCGTCGTGAGCATTTCCCGGATTTTTTGTTTCTCCTAGAGACAAAAAAAACTCTAATGTGCACGTTTTGAGATTAAAGAGATCCTTGGGTTATGACCACAATCATTTGATAAACCCAATGGATCTTAGCGGTTTTTTGGCTTTATTTTGGAGGAATTCACATGATGTAGAAATCCTGTTCTCGAACAGTAGAGTGATCGATGCTAAAGTGAAGCTTGCATCGATGGGATATTTTATGAGTTTTGTGTATGGCGATCCATGTCGACACAAGAGAAGAGAGGTTTAGGAGACCATTGCAAATATAGGACTGAACATAGTTGAGTCGTGGTTTTTAATCGACGACTTTAATGATCTCTTGAACAACTCTAAAAAGCTTGGTGGACCATTGAGACTAGATAGTTCGTTTCATATTTTTAGGTATTTTGTAAGAGATTTTTGCTTAAAGGAGTCTCCATATACTGGGAATGAATATTTCTGGGTGGATTGTAGGGAGGTCATGAATGTTAATGACAAGTTTTTATACAAATGTAGGCTAGATATAGCATTTGGAAATGTTGAGTGGTTTCAAATCTTACCACGATCAAGCATTGAATACGTGGACAGAGTAGAGTCAAATCATCGAACAATTCTGTCGAGTCACACAGGGAACAAACTCAGTTTCAGAGGCCGATTCTTTTTTTTGACAAGTGGTAGTGCACTAAATCAGAGTTAAAGGAGGTTATTGTTAGAGGTTGGAATCGGAACCAGGGAAATGACATTCGAGAAGTATCAGTGCGAATTGCTAATTGTAGGAAAGAATTGACTAAGTGGAAAAGGTGTTCAAATCAGAATTCAAAAGTGTTGATTCAAAATATCAGGAAAGAATTAGATGTCGAGTTGGCTAAAACATGTCTTGATTAATACGTAAAAGAAAAAGGAGAAGCTGGTAACAGCGACCAAAGAAGAGCAAGTTTATTGGAAGCAAAAAGTAAGATTTCTTTGCTAAAGAGAGGGGTCGCAATACTTATTTTTTCCACGGGAAAGTTAAAGCAACACGACAAAGGAACAATATTCATTCGTTGTTGGATTCTAAGGAGGTGGAAAAATATTAAGAGGCTGAGAAAGGGTACATCGTTGTGGGTTATTTTACTAAGCTATTCTAGTTTTTTTAACTGAATTGACACAAAGTTGTTACAAGGTTTTGGGATCAGAGTAACTTCGAAAATAAATGAGGAACTTGTCAAAGAGGTCTCAGATATTGAAATTAACTAACGCTTTATCTCCGGCACAGGGAGCTTTTGTTTCAGGGAAGCTTATTTTGGATAATCTTCTTTTGGCACATGAGATGATTCAAGTATTACGAACTAATCCGACATGTAGAGAAGAGTACATTGCCATTAATACAAACATGTATAAAGTGTACGATAGGGACTTTCTCGAAGAACTATTTTCAAAGATGGGATTTCGTTGGAGATGGATAAGGTTGATCGTGGTGTGTGCGCGATCATCGTCTTATACGGTTTTTCTTAACAGTCAAGTGCGTGGATATATTAAACCGGAGAGAGGCTTAAGATAGGGAGAACCCCTTTCCCTCTTCATTTTCATACTTTGCGCGGAAGCACTTGTTCATGTTATGAATAAGACGTAAGAAGAGGGCATGATTACTGGGATGAAACTTACATGGAATATCCCTCGGTTCAGCATTTTCTCTTCGCGAACGATAGATTGTTCTTGTGACATGATACACTAAAAGAACGTTCTGAATTCTTCAAGTATTTAAAGTTATATGGCGACGCGTTAGAACAAATAATTACTTTCCAGAAATCATCAATTACATTCGGAGGGAACATTTATCCATACATGAAGGGCTTATAGCTAATTTCTTAAGGATTCAAAAGGAGGGTGGAGAGGGTACTTATTTGGGTTTATCTGAATGTTTTAGTGGTTCAAAATAGCAATTATTGGCTTTTATTAGTGAAAATCTCAACAAAAGGTTTAATGGTTGGTACGCTAAAATGCTTTCTCTTGGTGGAAAGGAGGTACTACTTAAATTTGTTATTTTGGCTTTTTCGGTGTATGCAATGACATGTTTTCAAACCACTAAAACTCAATGTCGTAAAATAACAAGCGCAATGTCAAGCTTTTAGTGGAGTGCTTGTGAAAATAAACAAAAAATGCACTGGATTTCTTAGAAGGAGATGTGTAAGACAAAAGGAAATGGTGGAACTGGGTTCAAGGACCTAGAGGATTTCAATCAAGCTTTGCTTGGAAAACTTGCTAGGAAGATGCATAATGAACCCGATTCTCAAGTGGCAAGACTTAGTATAGGAATATATTTCGCCACATCGAGTTTCTTAGATGCTGGAAAGGGTTATAAACCCTCCTTTGCGTGGAGAATTATGCTTCATGGTCGAGAGTTTCTGGAAAGAGTTCTGATCAAATTTTTTGGTGAAGGAAGACAGACCAAAGTTTGGTTGGATAGATGGACTTTTGATGTTCACCCCCCGAAGAGCCCGCCTAAAATAGAGTATTATCGCTATAGACGTCACAATTTATAGGCTGAAAGATGATAATGGGGCTTGGAATTTTTCTGCTGATGGAGTTATTTGTACTAGGAGATGCAAAGAGAATTGCACATACCATGTTAGGTAAAGGAGAAGATCAGTTAATATGGGCATACACAAAACATGGAGTTTACTCTGTAAATAGCATTTGTTGGTTATGTGCAAATCATATAACTACCTTAGAATCATCTCAAAGTCAAAGAGAACAAGTGGTACTGAAGGTTAAACAACGAGTGGTACAAACTGTACTGAAGATTGAATTCTTTTGGTGGAGAGCTAATGCAGGAGATTTGATAGTAGCAGACATGTTAGAAAGCAGAGGATGTGTGATGGATAATAGTTTCAAGCGGTGTCAGGATCATATTGAGACTGTTAATCATCTTGTACTCGATGTGAAGTAGCTCAACAGGTCATAACATCAGCTCGAGTATCAGTGCCACTCACAGGTTTTACAAAGGTGCTAGAGGAGAACACAACCTTTTTATTTGATCTCATGGATGATAAATACAGACCGTTTGATTGGGTAAGGAGCATACCATGGGTCTTTTGGAATATTTTTAAGAACCAGAACGTTGTATTATTTGTCGGATGTCAAGATTCAACTGTTAATTTTGGTAAAAAGGTCATGGATGACGCACATAAATGATTAGTGAATAATGCTACAGAGAATCGAGAGGAGAACAACAAGTTGAGTATCACCAGTGAAGCTAGCAAGTGACAGAGACCACCACGGGGCTTGATCAAATGTAATGTGGGTGTTAGTTGGAAAATCTCGATATTACATGGTGGAGGTGTTTGTATAACAAGAGATTATGGAGGCAGAACATTGTTTCATGCCATAGAAGCCTTTACGAGATTCCCAATTAGAATTTGTGTGGGAGATGTATCATTTGGACATTGCAATGTACAAGAGATCTTCGAATGGAAAATGTTATGATAACAATAGATGGAAGCAATGTACTAGAAGCTATTCTAAAACCAAGAGAATGGTCAAGGTATCGATTTCTTCTAGAGAAAGTAAACAATCTCTCTGTTGTTTTCAAAAGTTGTGACTCTGAGGCAGAGAGGAGTTCCGCGAACACGATTGCAAGTGACATTGCAGAGAGGGTGACAAGAGACGGATGTTTTCAAATCGGTGGACCGATATGGCTTCACGAGAGATTGCATTGAGAAATTTGATTTCCTTATCTTTGTTCCTTATGTTAGGAAGGTGACAGGTGTTGTAGTTGGTTTTCATTTTATGTGTTTTTCCACTTGTTTGCAGAGTCTGCAATACTTGGTTTCGTTTGCTTGTGTAAACATTTTCATCAGTTGGTATGAATTTAGATAAAAAAGTTAATTGTATCACCTTTTACAATAATTTGTTGAATCTATGTTTCCAAAATAGTTCATAAGTTTGTACACACAAATTGTTTGACGGCTAAAAGGGTGGTTTTAATTTGGACTAATAATCAAAAGGGTCCGCTTTTTTAAAACTTGATATTTTCTCCTTAAATTATGAAAAAAGAAATTCCCAACCATAGGGAATTAAATTAAATTATGCAGAATACACACACTATATGTACTAGGTTCAAAGCCAACTAAACTAAATATTTAAATTATAAATTCTTTGATAAATGACAGTTTTTAGATAAGAATTAAAAATCAAACTTAATTCTAGTAAATGATTAGTTAGAAATATGTTACATGAAAGTCCTCAAGACTTTGGGATCGGCATTGGCTATATATAGATAGACCGATTCTCCAATTATTAGCACAATATTAATAGGCCTACAAATCTATTTGTTGACTCATGTTCGAATCATATATTTATAAGAGTTGACCTGGTTATACTTCTGTAGAGAAAATTAGGTTCAATGATTTTTTGACAAGAATGTGAATTTTATTACTAGAGTAATGTGCAAATGATACAAAAAGTACTTGGATCACCAATATGCTAATTAAACAAAAGGTGTCTTAGAGTCCCTCCAAAAAATTAAAAAGACTCTTTAAGACTTGAATTAGGTCTAATCTTAGCACTATAGTACTAAGACTAAAGCTAAACAATGAACAGAAACACAAGACAATGGTTACAACTCCAGTAGGCCAAGATGAATTACAAACGCTGGTTGTCCAGCAAAGTAAATCGAATGGTCATGGGAAGAGCTTTGCCGGAGAAAATCCCTAAGGTGCCTTCATCGAGCGGAGAAGCAGAGGAGGTCAGGCTAATTGATGTTATCAAATTTTGCTCGGTTTAGGAGCAGTTTTTAGTAGCATTTTCATCATTTAGTTAATGCATTTAGATGTTTTAGGATTAGTTTCAAATATATTTAGGAGTCCTATGTCTCTTAGGATGTATATAAGCACTTGCATGCTCTCTTCTTTACCCTTTTTCAGGTACTTAGGATTGTTGGAGTGGATTGGATGATTTGTAAAAGATATGCAAACCAAAGGGAAAAATGGATGAGAAAACATCGTTTTAGAAGGCTAAAAAACCTCCCAGAGCAGCCTCCTATTTTGACATTCTAAAAGAGGAGTGGAAATCATTCTAGTGTCAGTTTGGAAGGTTGAAAAATCGCCCAACTTAATCTCCTATTTTAATGCACTACAAGTAGTCGAGGTCTGCTCTGGTGTGAGTTTAGGAGGCCCAAAAACCTCCAAGATCGACCTCCTATTTTGACACTCTACGTTGAAGCCAAAGTCTGCTCTGATCTGATTTTGTAGGCCTAGAAAACTCCTAAACGAGCCTCCCTTTTTGACGCACTACGTTGAAGCCAAAGTTTGCTCTGGTACGATTTTGAGAGGCCCAGAAACCTCCTAGCCGAGCCTCCCATTTTGACATTCTGCGTGAAGCCAAAACTCTCATTGATGTCGTTTTGGGAGGCTTTTATGTCTCCCTTTGAAACCTCCCAGAATGACGTTTTTCTCTAATTTCTTGGTTCAACCTAAACCGAATCAAGACACTATAAAAGCAACACTTAGACATTTCTAAACCTAGTTATTGATTTCTCTTTGCTTCTTTGAGCCTTCATCATTACCTTTGTTGAATCTTGATGTTCTTAATCAAATTTTGGTCTTTTCTTGTTTCTTTCTTCCTCCCCATCATGATTATGATTTTCTTTCATGTTTTGAATCCATGATTAGTGACTAGTTACTTTAGTGATTTATGGGTAAGGTAGATTAGGATAGATCTATATGTTTGCTAGGTTGTTAAGGGCTAGATTCTTATAGATTTACATGATTAAGGAATGCTTAGTGCTAGAAATGAAATAATCAATCAATTTCTAGATTTAAGGAATTTCACATCCAGAAGGTGTTCGATGAAATTCCCAAGAGAACCTTAAGATTGCTTTACATTCTTAGCCTATGAGAATAGTTGTCTAAGGTGTTTAGTAGACTAATAGACTTGTATTTAATGATTGATGAATGCTAGATCACTATAGGGAGATTGAATTGATTTAGAATTTATCAAATTGACTAGGATCATGGAAATTGACTAGTTGACTTCTTGTCTTGTCGTTGAATGGTGATTTATTGCTTAGTCCTTGTATCTTGATTGCATTTAGACTACCTAATCATATTGCCTAGCTCATGAATCGCATTTTCCTTTATCTTATTCCACATCTTATCTCATTTCTTGTTTCTTGGTTCTTGCCTTTTAGTTTCTTTTTAGTTTTGTTTACTTGAATCTTATTTCCTTTCTTGCTTAGGCTTAGCTTAATAGTAGCTTTCTTAGGATTACATGTGTTAAAATTGCTCCTTGTGGTTCCATAACCCATTTACTACAACTTCTAGCCTTAATCTTGAAGTTTAGTGGTTTAGAGTTTGAGATTCAAACTTGATCCGTGTCACTAATCTCTGCCCTAGTCTTCACGAAGTGAAGCCATCTCTGAACAAGTCAAATCTGGAAACCAGCGGCCGAAGAACCTGCAATCCCAAAAGCAGACACCAACGCTGGCAAAGAATAAACGGACACGGGCAAAAAAATTAGGTTTGATGATGTATTCCTAAAATAACTTTAGCGGGCTATCATATTTCTAAAATCGAGTTGGTGTTCATATATAATACTCATACAATTATTATGGAGTATTAGTATACGACATTATGAAGATCTGATGAAGCTACAACATTTAAACAATAATGAATGCATAAGACATTGCCTTTACAGTTTTTTTTTTCGGATAATAGAACATTGCTTCATAGTTTATGTAAATATTTGGCTAATTGTAAACTTAGAAAATACCGTCAGAATGTTTAGTATATAAACAAACGTAACCAATTAATAGAAATTATTTTTACTAGATATTTGCCGGCACGAGATTGCGGGTTATTTTTTTAATTTTTATTAACTATTACATGATCAAAATACATATATAAGAAAGAGTATATGTAATTTAGTTAGATACATTAACAATATCATTTTTATGTCATCCTCATTGATCCGTAATACACTTTCTCCTATTTATTATATTTTTTTATAGTGGTCAAAAACTTCATTTTAATTCAAACTAAAACTCTAAATATTTGAAATCTCTAACTATTTTTTGATCTTTCTAATCCAATTTTGTAAAAAACGAATTTGATCTACATTGAGAATTTTGAATTATATTTAGAAGCAAATGTCTATGCAAATAAAATATTTATTAATTATGTTTCAAAACGTTCGATCTAATTACTATATACAAAAGAACTAAAAAAGTTGGAAAAACTTCTCGAATAATATTGAGTTAATATAGTTAAAACTTTAGCACTTTTAATGTATAAGTGACATTATATTGATTATGTGTAAATGTATGAGTTTTATTTATTAGTCTTATTTTGACATAATTAATATTAAATGTAAATGAGAGACCACAAATTAAAAGACATTTAATTTATCTATAAAATTGACAAAAACATGATGTGTATTAATGTTTTGTTTTGATTGGTCTATCAATTTTATTTTTTTAATGATGTGTCGTCTTTATAATCTTCGAGAATGCTGATGTGTCGTCACATGAATAGGCGCAAGACTTATTATAGTATTGATTATGGATAGTATATATAGTGAGGTCGATTATAGGGATTGTATTTAGTGCCAAAACACATGCATACGTAAATAACATATACACATTTATATGTGCATGTTCTTAATTGGTTATATGCAAGAGTTAGACAATGACCTTCGGTTTCAAAATAATAAATAAGTTATAACCTTAAACAGAAACGAAATGGAAAATGTCACGTTACTATGAAAATTGTTTTTTCTGGTTTAAACTATGAAAGTTGTTCTTACCTATCATAGGAAAAAGAAGAGGACGTTTTCAAAAGCAATCATCTTCCCCACTACAATTATGAAATCAACTGAGCACTCATAGGGAAGACAGACAAATTCCATGTAAATGTTAAAACTTTTAACCCCTACAAATTTTACTATAACCAAATTAAATTTAAAAAACAAAGCTGAAACAAAATATATAAAGCATGATCGAAATAAAATAATAATTATAATCCTATTGAGTATCAAAAAAAGAAACTAAAACTATTTAGACTTATCTTTTTTTGTCATCATTATTATTTTAGACTAACTCTACTATTTAATATACCAATAAACAATATTTTCCGCATTTTTTTCAACAGGTACAACATGGACCACACATTTTTTTTTTGATAAAATGTGAATTTCTTCATTGATGAGAATAAAATGAGTACAAATAGCATCGCAAAAATGCTTTTTGATACAAGGTTGCTTCAAGAAACATTGAGATTATAGAGGTCGAAAAAAATAATTAAAAAAACCCCTATAAACAATTTTAGGACTAGTGACAGTTTTAAGCAACTAAACGAAATGGTCGCAACCTACACTAATGCTACACATTTGAGATGAACAGGCAACTATTGAAGAATCTGAAACGAAACGGGGATGATCACTGTCGAATTCACCGAGACCTGCAAAATAGAAGACAATAACAACAGAAAGGCTAAAATCACAACTAGGCCATGACACAAACTGACGGAGTGACCCTTCTCCGTACACTAGTCAACGGTGTCGTCATAGTAACGATCCTTGCCGACCCAAGGAAGGAGTCGGGATGTGATCCCAGAAACTGTCAAGTAGGAGAACAATGGCGGACGCTGGTGTAAAGGGTCCCTCCGAAGAACTCGTAGTGACAACCTTCCTTACCCGCTAAAACCTAGAACCTTTGGAGAGCAAGTGGAGAAAACACTCCACACTCACATAACACGATGAGCAGGACGAGATCTCTCTCTTGTCGACCATACAGCTAACCCTACTTCCCAAGGGCCACAGAAGGAAAGATTCAACATCACTCATGTAGCCGTGAAATTTGTGCTTTGTTGCATATACATCAAGAGAGAAAACTTCTGCAGTGGCCTCGACACCACGAAATCACTCCAGCCTGAGCTGAAGAGGAAGTCCCACAGAGACCTATAGAAAAAATGCTTCGGAAGGTGAACCCATAAACGACGGTGAGAAGGTAGGGAGGCAGCGACGCTCGCGACCTAATCGACGCGCCGCCGCGGGAATATATTCGACCCAGATATGAAATTACCACCGCACGAAATCGAAGATCTAGAGCACCCAAAGCTTCCTCCTCAATCGATGACTTCACCATGGCACCATTCACGTTGAGGATACTCCAAACGTGTTGTAGAATCGCTCAAAGAAAGCTTCGTCAGAGATAAAAGCAGAGCCAAAAAGTATATCGGCAACGTTGAGGAGAGATGCAAAGGGTAGAGGCGGAAGCAAACGGGAATTGGGGAAGAGTGGTGGCGACCGATGGTGAAGGAATAGGGCCACCGGCCACCGGAAGATAAAGATTTACATTGAGATTCGAGAGTAAAAACATTTTAAAGAGAGAAAAAAGTTTTACTGATTTTCACATTTTACTATTTTACAAACATTTAATCTTTATATCCCACTGTGTATAACTACAAGATATTACCATTTCGTTTCGTTTGACTTAGAAGTAGACGAAAATTTTCTATATTTTTTTACTCAAATAGTCTCATTGAGAGGCTCTTGAACGCCGGTTTTAAACCATTACTAGAGTTTTGACCCGCGCAATCGCGCGGTTTTTTAAAATAATTTTATATATTATTAATCATATTTAGATTTTTCGAATATCGGGTTTATAATTTTTGGTTATTTCGAGTTTCGGATTCGGGTTTACGTTCAAAACTTTTAGAATTTTAAGTTATATCGAATTCTGGGTTCGGTTTAAATTTGAGATTTTCGAACTTTCAGATTTTTTCGGATGCTCGTATGGATTTAGTTTCGGATAATATTCAATTCCCGAAATACCGTGAAACAAAATCCGTTAGAGTATTTAAAAAATATCAGATGATTAAACTTAAATTTTTATAGTTTATATAAATTATTTATAAGTTTTTATATATTTTTTTAAATTTTATCACTTTATAAGTTTTTTTGAATTTTTGTAATAAATTTTATTTAAAAAATAATTATATTAAATGATTTTAAATTATGATGGTTTACAATTTTGATAGTGTTTAAGTGAAAGGAATATTAGAATATTCTAATATGTTTGTTGGAATATGTAAATGAGTAATTTAGAGCTATTTTAATTTATTAGATACATTTAATAAAAAATTTAAAATATGTTTATTTTGAAAAATCACACATGAAAAGGTCTATGTCTTCCCTTTTAATAAGATAGATGGTTTATGAAAACGAATCTTCGAAATGGACTTAATTACATGAACACCTTATCGAACAAACAAATTTCGCTACTAACCAAACTAAATAACATAAATCATAATTTCTTTTGTTATTCGTATGTAAAATAGCATAAATAACAAAGATCAGATACACATACATCTGTGTATTTGTTTATAATACTTTAACAAGATAAAGAAATAGTTTAGATATTCTATACATTTTTGTCGAAGCTCATTGATCTAGTAGTTAAAAGTTAAAATGAGTTTATACTATGTTGAAGTTCCATTTGTATATATTGTAGTCTTTTGCAGATTAGTAAATGTAAAGTTTTACCGGAGTTTCGATAGTGGTTTTAGTTGAACCGTTCGTTGTTATCTCTTATGTATAGGTGACTAAGTGTTGTAGATGTACAATTGTCTGTCATGAATTATGTGTTACGAAGAAGAAAATTGCATTGATATTGCAGAATATGTTCATAATACCAAATATATGCTATTAGCTGGAGCACTTTCAAACTCTAAAGATATTGTTTAGCTAATATTAATGTTCCTTGTCGTGGCACTTTTTTGGGAGAGAGGTTCTTTTATGATAAAAAACTTATTATGCATCTTAATCGGAAAGGGAGATAAGCCTCAACAACTCATAATCTCGAGGTTTTAAAAAATATTAGGTGGTCGTCCGTGAAAATTCACGGGCATAAGTATTATATGAAAGATTTAACTATAGTATTCTTTTATGTTTATTTATTAAAGTAAAATATTTTAAATTTACAATAAAACAGTGAGTTTATAAGTAATATGGAGGATTTAAATAAGAATCTTTCACACGAGAAAAACTCTTGTGTACGTATATTTAACAAATGAGTCATGTCCTTAGAAAAATAAGCAGTGAATATAAATTTAAGTTGATGTTTTGGGATGAATAAACTTTGTTTATGTAAGTCATAATATATATAGGACATTTTGTGATTTCAAAATGAACTCTAACTTTAGAGTTGTCGAAAATAAATCGTGTAAAATCCTCTGTTTTTCTAGTTATCCTATTCTAGTTATTACAACTCATAATCCGAAGAGAGATAAGCATGAATAACTCATAATCTCGAGATTTTAAAAAATATTAACGATGACTTTTACACACACACACATATATATATTGGATGTGGATTCCATCTAACCCAAATCCGGTTTGAATAACCCAGGGTTTGAACCAAAAATATGAAGTGTATTTCAAAGGGCCCAAAATAAAGTAAAGACAGAAAAGGCCGAAGAAGAGAATTGTGGGCCTGAAAGAGAAGGGAGACCCATAACTTCTTAACCAAGTCAACAAACCAGTCAACGACATTAAGAGCCAATAAATCACACATTAAAGAGGACGGATTCGCCAGAGTGAATTTGGTGGCCGTTACGATTTGGGAATAAAGCCTATAAAAAAAAAGAGGAAGGTAGAGAAGAAAGGGGTTGACGACTAAAGATTGAAAACTACTTTGTACCCTCTTAGCTTTCTTTTGTAAACCTTCAAAGAAATTCAATAAAAACAATCTTCTTCTCTTACTTGTGACACAATCCTCGTAAAACTAACCTTAAATTATGGGTTGGATCCTGAGATCCATCATTTGGCGCTAGAAGGAAGGTCCGTGAAGTTCCACTCCGCTACACTCTATTTTCAACAGAATTCTCAGGTAACCTCTCTCCTAGATCTGATCCACTTCTGCTTTATCCAACGCGCGCAGGATGCCATGGCCGGAGATGATAGAAACCTTTTACGATCAACCACAGTGGAGACATCTAGGGAGGACCAGCAAACAGATTTAAATGCAGGAGATCAAAATCAAGACCCACTTGCGGTAGCTGCCGAAACACCATCGACATTAGCTCAACTCCCGAAAAACATGTGTCGGATCTTCGCCTTACTCATGGGGGAGAATGAACGACGGGAGGAGCAAGACAGACAATCTAGCCTAAGGATGGAGGAGATGGCGCAGGCCCAAGCTACGCAACAGGTGATAAAAGACTCGTTCATATCCCCCTCACCGCCCAGAGTCTAGAGCTCGCTTCCACGACCTGAAAACAATGGGACACCAAACAACCACCGATCATATGATGGTCACACATTGGGTCGTCATGAGTCAACCCAAGACGGAATAGCGACGCACCCAGACTCCAAGCTCTTCACACTGAAGTAAACCCTCGCCCAAGCAACCGCCGAGCTTTGGACCATCCAATTCCAAATGCACAAGGAAACCAGCTCGACGCCTGAGGTGTACAGGGTCATCGAAGAGACCCAGAAGACTCCGTTCACCCATCGCATAATCAACAGCGCGATTCAAAGCATAAAACTAAAGATTGCGCCCTACGAAGGAAAGACCGACCCCCGAGCTCACATGACGGTATTTTGTATCGCCACGGGAAGGGCCAAGTTTGGGGAAGATAACAATGATGTTGGATACTGCCAACTTTTCATGGAAAATCTGTCGGGAGCTGCTCTCAACTGGTTTTCACGGTTGCAAGCCAATACAATCGACATCTTCAATCAGTTGTCTAAAACATTCATAATGCACTACTCGATGTTCTTCGAGAAAGGAGCCTCCGATGTCGACCTTTGGACGAGTCCTTACGGTCGTTCCTTGCAAGGTTCAAATTTGTTATATCTAACATGGTTGTTAGTGATGAGGCAAGAATTACCGCCTTAAGGAACGCATTTTGGTTCAATTCACGCTTTTGAGATAATTTGATGCTTAACCGACCTGTCTCCCTAGAAGACGCGCTCCACCGAGCTTCAAGATTTGTGTAAATGGAAGAGGAAAGGTAGGTGTACGCAGAAAAACATGCTGGTACAGTGAAACCAACCTCCAAAGAAAAACCGAGAGACGAGTGCGACTCCCGGCGAATGGGGCGAGGATCCCGAGCAGATGGAAGCTCGGCGAAGCACAGGGCATACTAAATCACGGAGGCAAGAACTATGGAAAGAAACTCGGGAGGCGTCACTCAGTGTAAACCGCGTTCGAACACCTGGCCATAGGAAGACGGTGCCAGGAATTCTAAAAAGTATTGTGAATTCCTTAAAAGAACAAGGCACACCACAATGGAATGTCATGACTTCTGACATCACTTGTTCAACAAGTACAAATCGGAAGAATTGACAAAACGTGATAACTCCCCGTCGGAAACTCGCTACCACAATGACACAAATCCATTTTGCAGTGACTCAGCTCATGCCATCAAGAGCTACAACAGGCAGGTTAACTCTATAACAGAAGACATGCAAGGCGTGGCTTTAACGGACACAATCCCAGAGTTTTCCGAGCATAAAACACGACACATCGACGATCCGCACAATAACGACCTAGTTCTCGAACTAATGCTTGAAGACTACGAGGTAACCAGAGCACTGGTGGATCCAGGGAACTCGGTAAATGTCCTCTACAAGGAGTCATTCGACAAAATGGATCTGCTTGATGCGCAAATTAAACGCTCGAAGCAACCTCTAATGGCCTTCAACGAGGAGACCACCATGGCAATCAGGACATGCAAGGCGTGGCTTTAACGGACATGCAAGGCGTGGCTTTAACGGACACAATCCCAGAGTTTTCCGAGCATAAAACACGACACATCGACGATCCGCACAACAACACCCTAGTTCTCGAACTAATGCTTGAAGACTACGAGGTAACCAGAGCACTGGTGGATCCAGGGAACTCGGTAAATGTCCTCTACAAGGAGTCATTCGACAAAATGGATCTACTTGATGCGCAAATTAAACGCTCGAAGCAACCTCTGATGGCCTTCAACGAGGAGACCACCATGGCAATCGGGACGATCAAGCTGGCCACCTACCTGGGCGACGTCAAGATGTAAACCAAGTTCACAGTGGTGGAGGCTCTTGACATCTACAACATCATATGTGGAACCCCTTAGATTCATGCAATGCGAGCTGTACCGTCTACTTATCGCCAATGTATTAAGTTTCTAACCAACAACGGTGGCGTCACAGTGCGTGGAAACCAACAGACAGCGCGTCTATGCTACATAAGTGAAAACAAGCTCCGAACTCCACAACAATAACAATTACATATCCAACTGAGGAGTCCGAGCAAGACATTGCTGACAAGGTGGAACCTTGCAGCCCTCAGCTCGACAAAGTGCGGCAAGTGTGCAAAGATCCTAACAATCACAACCATTGCTTGGGAATCGGCGCGAAGCTCGACAAAGAAAACTTCAAAGAGTTGGTATCTTTCCTCAAGGAGAATAAGCACATGTTTGCTTGGTCGATCGACGACATGACAGGGATAAGAATTGACGTAACGTTCCACGAGCTCAACGTCGATCTGACGTATAACCCTGTATGGCAGAAGCGCAAGAAGCTCAGACCAGAGAGAGTAGAGGCGGTTAACTCAGAGGTAAACCAATTGCTGAAGGTAGAGTGAATCATAAAAGTAAAGTACCCCGACTGGTTAGCAAATCCCGTGGTGGTAAAGAAGAAGAATGGGAAGTGGCGAGTATGTGTGAACTTCACCGATCTCAACAAGACATGCTCAAAAGATAGCTTTTCGCTGCCATATATAAATCGGCTGGTCGAGGCTACGGTTGGGAACCGATTGCTCACGTTCCTTGATGCCTTCTCTGGGTGTAACTAGATCCTAATGCATTCTGATGATAGGGAAAAAACAACTTTTGTGACTGATCGAGGGGTCTACTACTACAAGGTAATGTCGTTAGGGCTAAAGAATGTCGAGGCGATGTACCAATGATTGGTAAAAGAAATGTTCTCCGAAGAGCTCGGTAAGACGATGAAAGTGTATATCGATGACATGTTAGTAAAGTCTCTCCGCGAAGACGATCACGTCGGCCACTTGAAATAGTGTTTCTCCATCCTCAACAAATACGAAATGAAGCTTAAACCAGCGAAGTGCACCTTCATTGTGACCTCGACTGAATTCCTAGGATACTTAGTAACGTGACGTGGGATTGGGGCCAACCCTAAGCAAGTCTCAGTTATCACTGGAATGTGATCCCCAACTTGTATACGCGAGGTGCATAAGCTAACATGCAGAATAACTCACTCAGCAGGTTCATCTCCCGACCAACGGAAATATGCTTGCCATTCTACCAGATTCTTAGGTCTAACAAGAAATTCGAATTGGATGACTCATGCGAATGTGCATTACATCAGCTCAAGGAGTACCTGACAACCACTCCGGTGATCGCCAAGCCGGAGACAGGGGAGATGCTATACTTATACATTTCGGTGTCCAGTCCGGCAGTCAGGGGAGTGCTCGTCCAAGAAGAAAACGAGCACTCCCCTGATACGAAGACCTGATATATGATGACTGAGAAGCTAGCCTTGGCGGTGGTGACCGCAACCCAAAAGCTCCGACCTTACTTCTAGTCCCACTCTGTGATGGTACTATCTAATCACCCACTACGGTCAATCTTGCACAGTCCAACGTAGTTCAGGCAGCACGTCAAATGGGCAATTGAGCTCAGCGAGCAAGACATCGAATACAAGCCTCGAACAGCGTTAAAGTCACAGGTGCTGGCCAATTTTATCAATAAAGACCTCCCGGAAGAAAGCTCAGGCATCAAGGCTTATGCCATCTGGTAGTTGCACGTGGACAAATCCTCTTTGTAAAAGGGTTGCGGTGTGGGTGTCCAGCTCATCTCCCCTACGGGAGAATTCCTGGAACAATCATTCCACCTAGCATTTTTGGCATCAAATTACAAAGTCGAGTATGATGCACTACTCGCTGGACTCCGCTTGGCCAGAGCAGTCAAGGCGCAAAGCGTAAACGCGTACTGCAATTCTCAACTGGTCGCAAGTCAGTATAGTGGTGTGTATGAAGCTCGGGATAAAAGGATGACTGCGTATTTGAAGCTCGTCTAAGAGGCAACATCGACATTTGAAGGGTTCATGCTGACAAAGGTGCCACACAAAGAAAATATCGCAGCCGACGCACTTGCTGCTTTGGCCTCGGCCACATATGAAGGTCCTCGCCGGATAATTCCATTCGAAACTATATCAAGACCAAGCATTACCGGTGCCCTCAGTGATCAAAGTTGCACCAGCACCGAGCCCGAGCTGTCCTTGGCCCTTCACGAAGACGACTTGGGTGAGGACCCAAGTGGTCAACACTGGAAGGACTTGGAGACGGTCAAGATTAGAGGACGAAAATTATGCTCTACATAGCAGATGACACAGTACATGAGAAAAAGTGACAGGCCCGTAAACTCAAACAACGCAGCGCTCGCTATATGCTATTTGAAGATAAACTGTTTCGACGAAGTGACACAGAGGTACTCATGTATTGCGTCCACGACGAGGAGCTCCAGCAGGTCCTCAAGGAAGTCCTCTCTGGGGTTAACGGCAACCACCAGGAGGTCAATCCCTAGCCCAATATATACGCAAAAAGGATACTACAAGCCCACGATGGACAAGGATTGCGTCGTTTATGCCCAAAAGTGTGAGCGATGCCAGAGGTATGCCCCAAAAATACATCAACCAGTCGAGCTGATGTGGTCAATTTTGACGCCTTACATATTCATGCGCGAAACTATGGATATCATTGGCCCTTTGCACATGTCCAACAAAAAGAGGTATGTCTTGGTCCGAATAGATTACTTTACAAAATGGGTTGAGGTCGAGGCCTATGCTAAGGTCAAGGACGACAACGTCATAAATTTCCTATGAAAGAATGTCCTTTGCCGCCATGGCATCCCATACGCCATCGTCACCGGCAATGGAACACAGTTCACCTCGGCGGACTTTGAAAATTTATGCGCCACGTACAAAATCACGATTCAATATTCAACATCGCGAAATCCACAAGGAAACGGACATGCGAAAGCAATGAACCAGCGAATCATAGAAGGCCTCAGGAAGCGGATGACCTCGGAAAAGGGGAACTAGGCATTTGAATTGGATGGTGTGCTCAGGTCGCATAGGACGACTCCACGGCGACAAGTCCTCCCATCAACCGAGCTGTTAAACGACGAGTTGCTAGAAGATAATCTCGACACTTTGGAGGAACATGGGGATTTGACTTTTAAACGCCTCCAGACGTATCACAATCAGGTGACAAAGTACGACAACAAGAACGTCCACATGCGGCCGTTTCAAGAAGGCGACCTCGTGTTATGTATAGTCGTGCAAAATACGCCAGAATTCCGAGCTGGGAAGCTTGGTGCTAGCTGGGAGGAACTTTACAGTGTCGCTCGTGTCGTCAAATCAGGATTCTATGAGCTCGTTCGCATGGATGGGAAACGCGAGCCTCGTCCGAAGAATTCTATCAATCTCAAGAAGTATTATTATTGACATACTTAAAAAAACACGGTTCCTTGAACCTTTACTTTCTTTGGTGTAATCAAACTACGGTACGACTTGATCCCTCTGGAGTACGTAGGCAACCCGTTATGGGCACAACTGTTATATAGTAAAAAATATATATTTTAAATGTGAATATTGTCTCATGATTTCTTTTCCGAGCTCACACGTCGGCGTCCTGGCCAGACTGTCCGACCTAACTAAGCGCTTCTTATAAGCGCCTGGTGAAACGACATCTAATTATTAAAGGGAAACTTGAAGTAGTTCCCTTGCAATCCCGTGTGAGCTTAAGCACGCTTTAAAAGAAAGTTGGGCAATGCCTGCAAAACGCTTGGATACTCAAACGTGGCACGGGGTAAGCCGACTCAGCTCGCACTCAAAAGCCTCGTATGTAACAAGGTAACTCGGAATCACTTTGCGCGCCTATGTTCTGCTACCTTTACAGAAGGTCGCGGATATGAAAATTTTGGGGTCAAAATTGCCAACCTAAACTTGATTCTAGTCTAACTAGCAAGGGAGTCGGGAGGGGAAACAACGACGATCTCTCTTCTCCCTTTGCATCATAATCCGCATAGAACCCCATTGAGGTCTTTCTCTTCTTCCTTCGCATCATAATTTCTACACATAAAAGTACACCTTCTCCCAGAAGTCGAGCTTGCTGTCTGGGATTGTGACAAGTTGGGGATTTCCTGAGACGTAGTAGATCTCGGGCTTCTTGGAGATGCACTTGTTAGAGGCCAAGCGTTCTAGAAACTGAACCCCCAGTTTGAGTTCGACCTTCACGGCAAGAACGAGAAGACCCACGATGGTCCTGATTCCACTGATGGTTAGTTGGGCGACGGAGATCTGACGCAGGTGGCAGTAGGCCATGAGGAGATGAGGAAGGGGGAATCACAGACGGAAATTCTTTAAGAACACTCGTAGATGCAAAAGTACCCAGGAGGAGGGGTCCATGGCCTATCTTCAGGAGAAGGGAGCAAGAACACTACGTTGTCGGGAACATCTTATTCCTCCTTCAGTGTCTGGAGAGACTTGGTAGTGCTCGTTGTCAGAGCATCGACATGGGCATTCGCTGGAAGAGCCATGGCTACCAGCATGGCGAGGACAACGACGAGTGGGCCTTCGTCTGGGAGGTCGTCGTCGACAACAACAGCGAAATTGCCTTCATCCTCAACCGCATCAGGGTCTGCGCGGAAGAACGACAGCTCAACGGTCTCTTCAAGGAAGGATCTTTCACCGGAAGACTTGGGAATGTCAGTAGGTCTAACGACAGAGAGAGGAGCAGGTAACAAAGGCTTTCTCCGGCGTGTGATTAGGGATTCGGAGTCCATGACGAAAGAAGACAAAGATTTTGATTCAGCGATAGAGTAGGTCAACGAAAATTGCAAAGGAAAAATAGAGATTCGTAAGCAAAGCAAAAAAGAAGTAGAAGAGTTACAGAGAAACAAACCTTTTTAGCAGAAAAAGAAGAAACAATAATGGAGAGAGGAGGCGTAGAGTTTCGACTTTAAACGTTGTGGTTCTCAAGCGTGACGTGGAGGATGGAAGCAGTGGTAGGACCCAGAAGAAATCAAATCAGAATCTAATCAAATCTTTGCAAAATTAACCTAAAAATAAGAAACAAGGAAAGAAAACCCGGTCCCAATAGGAGACTCATACATTCAAACCAAATATGGGGTTTTTAATTCATAAATCTCATCAAAGAAAAATCAATTATAAATCCAGCCTAAAGATTTCCTAATTGATTTGCTTCAACGAAGAGGACGAATTCGTCGGAATGAATTCGGTGGCCATTACGATTTGGAAATAAAGCCTATAAAAGAAAGAGGAAGGCAAATAAAAAGGGATTGGCGACTGGAGACTGAAAACTACTTTGTATTCTCTTAGCTTTTTTGTAAACTTTCAAAAAAATTCAATAAAAGCAACATTCTTCTTTTACTTGTGACATAATCCTCGTATAACTAATCCTAAATTGTGAGTTGGATTTTCAGATCCATCAATATATATTTATTTTTCGGCCTTTACACATATATATTTATAAGGAGGAAACTATGTATAAAAAATTTCGAGTAATTGAGTAAAAGAAGACAAATAAACTTTCGGAAACTTTCAAAAATGAAAAAAATAAACAGTAAAGACAAGGGCACGAATTGAAAAGCAATTGCTCGTATTACGTCCATCCACTTACTTATCAGAGTTTCTCTCTTACGTAACCAAATCACCTTTTCTGTAGTATAAAACAACATCCATTAAAAAAAGAAAAAAAAATCTGCTTTTGCTAACAATAAACAATAAATAAAACAGTAGAGAATCAATAACAAATCACTTAACAGGCTTTACCAATGTCCCCCCATTTGCACAATAGCGAAATTAATTAAATAAAAATGTGTTTTTTTAACTTTACTCGAGTTGTATCCCACTTCACCTGTGTGTGTGTATTTATTGGTTTCTTTTGTTTTTTTTATCAAGACATCAACATCCGTACCAAATTATTTTGAATAATTAATTTATTTATATAAGGAAAAAAAAACAAAAGGTTAATAAATCGTGGTGAAATTTGGTCATAATCACTCTATTTGCCTTTGAATGAGATAGTTGCCTGGATTAGCCCATTCCTCAGCTCCACTTTAACTTTATTTCATTGGTCCAAGTCGTATATTCATACCTCATTTATATAATATAACTGGATAGATTTCAATTTTTCCATCTTGCTTGTGCTTTACATAAAATATTTGGCATTTGATTCTGTCACATACGTTTGGCTAGAATTTTCGTAACAAATTGGATGACTTTACTTTTTTTACATCACTATTGCTTTGATTAATGTTTCCTTTTATTTATTAGTGATCCGCTTGGAAACAGTTTTTTTACTGGTGGCATATGTCAAAATCGGATGATGAGTTATTATTATCTTATCCGTCAATCTCACATTATATAAACGCGTTTAACTTTATATGATAAGAGATTACAAATATTTCTGGGTAAACTACACAAAGTAACTAAAACATATAATTTATTGAGCTACAGAGACGATTTTGGTTTAAGATGATTAATGCAAAAGTTAATCATATGTACCATTTTTGAATAATTCACACAGTTTAAAATAATTGATTTGTACCATTTTTGAATAATTCACACAGCTTAAAATAATTGATTTCATTGCATATAGCATTGTAATGCGTATTTTGTAAGAAACTTTCTAGAGATATTTCATAGTTAAGAAAATGTTGAAAAAAAATTGTCGAGTAGCTTTAGAGCTTTTTAGAGTAACATATTGTCATGCACACAAAAGGAAAACTACAAACTAAACCTACTACGAACCAGCATATGATTACCCTAAAAGAGAGAGTTTGGAAGGTCTTAATGTATGCCTTCCTAAAAGAGAGAGTAACATATTGTCAAGCACCAACACAATGTATCAATCTCCGAGAAGATTAACTGCGTCAAGTTCTCAATGTATGTCTTCGTTATAAAAAATAGTATTTATGTTAGAAATTTTATTTTGAAAGCATATACTGATATTGTGTAAACGACAGGAAAAAATAGTGAATATTGGGTCAATAGAGAACCTAAAAAAATAAAAAGGACAACACAGTCCCGTCCACTATACACTTACTCTATCAACCACGACGGCACAGGCCCACTCATACTGTGTTGTGACTGATAAATTACATCACTGGCTTCACTTATCACTATTTATAGATGCGATTATGGACTATTGTCAATTTAAGAACTTGACTAGATTAGGCTGCTGCGTACAGATATGGCTGGTCTAATCTAAAGTTAGTCGCAAAAAAGTAAAACTTTGGAGGATTTTATTATAATTTCCCTAATTATTCATGTATGGAGTGTTAGATATAAATTATACGTATGACACTATGACTAATGATCCACTAGTTCATAAGCAAATGATTAGAGCCTATAGGTGACTCAAACGGATCTATAACTCTTAAGGAAACAAAATAAGTAGTAGTTTATTTTGTAGAGGTATGATTACGTTTTACTATTCTGGACATTTGTTCATCATTACAATTTTTGAAAAATAATCAAAATATAAAAACAAATCATGACCTAACTCTTCCATACTACAATGCTTTTGTTTTAATTTAGAGTTCTCGTTGTTTTCAATTGGCACACTTGGCTCTTTTATCTATACCACTAGTTTTATCTTTTCGCATTAAAATTAATAACTACTCATTAGTTAGATAAATTTTCACCTTATCTATGCAGGATGCTTATCTTATAACCGTAGATTATTTTATGCAGTTACCTTATTTTGGTGACCATGTAGTTACTTTAATCAATCTCTTGCATCATAAAAAATTTGGTAATTCTGCACCATTTAAAAACATTTTTGTTAATTATCAATCCACATATGTAGAGAGGCATGTCTCATTTAGGTCGACAACTATGGTTTTGATGGTCTGTTTCTGGCAATTATGTATCTCTAGAAAGCAGATTATGCTTTAATATGTCTAAAATGTCTCTTCACGTACATATTCATCTTAGCGGTTAACCAGAGGTCATATTACTTTTCAAATGACTGGTTCACCAAGCAAGGAACCGGTGGTTCAAGTGAATTTCAATTCCGGTACGGTAAATACTGATATTTTCCTGCCAATTTATAAAGCAACTCAAACCAATTGTAAACGTCTCTCTCAAACTACCCAGAAGAGTTCATGTTTAACATTTAAATAAAATGTACTTTCAATAATAATGTGGATAAGAATTTTAGATTCTTTAATTTGTAATCAGCTTCTAACAAAATGTTGTTTTTGTGTTTGAAATTTTAATGAAAATTAAGTTAATATCTTTGGAGTAAAAAATTTATTTCAAATTAAGTTTAGGTCGATTCAACTCAATCGATCAGCCATGAGTTATTAGGCCACTTGTCCACTTGGCTTGTGTGTGGTGGTTATTAAGTACGCATGGCAATTTCAGTTTTTTTAATTATTATAATTTTCCTCTCGTGACATTCTTAGTGACATTATCTTAAACATTGTTGTCAGTGTCGTCTTATTGTAAAGTCGTGCCTTTTTATTTGTTTGGTCTTTCGAAAGTGCGCCGTGTACTTACTTACTGTTCATGATATTCATATCCTTTGTAGAAAGAAGGTGATGTCACGTTGCATAAAACTCGCATTCCAATATTAATTACTTTACAAGTTAAAGAGAAGACAAATACAAACTTAGGTCTTGATTTGAAAGCAAATCTTCAGCCCTTTATTTCATTGTGGTTGTGAGTTATTTATCTCAATTTTCTTTTACAATTGTATTCAGATTTATCAGTTACGTAACACATTCTGATCACAATTTCTTATGACTAATACAAAAGAACTAACACAATTCTACGTCATCTGATATTTGATACGATTGATGATTTATTATATACAGTATATATATATTTTTTGTCAATATATACAGTATAGTTTATTACTAGATTTTTGACCCGTGGGATGAGAGATTTATGCATAGAATGAAAAGTATATTATTTGTAATATATGCATTGTTATTTGTTATATATAGTGTTAGAATTTTACTAATACATATTATATAAAATGATAATATTATTATGTCTATATTTTAATGTAAATCATATGTCTTTTTTGTTCAATTTTTTTGTTCAATTGTAGTAAGATGTGAAGGTTATTTTAAAACTAATAAAAACAAATACAATTAAAAGATAATGTATTTAGTAGACAATTATTTAAGTAGCTAAATATCTTCATATGACATGTATTTCTATGAAAAAGAATATTATAATTTAATAATCATCCATATATAATTTATATAAATAAATTATAATTTCATATAATGATATATATATATATATATATATATATATTGATTGAGTAATTAATTATCTATAAAATGGAATAGTTGAATACTACATTGAATACTATTAAATTATAAATATTAACATAATTATACATTAAATAGATTAATAATATACAATTACAAAGTAATTTAAGTACATACAATTATAAAGTAATTTAAGTATATTATACAACTATGAAGTAATTTGCAAAAGAAAAAATTCTTAAGGTAAAAGAGCCGGAAATTAAGTTCAACAATATTTCAACACTAACATTATATTTATGAAATGAGTTTCGTATATAATAAGCTGGAAACAACTAAGAAATAAAAGGCCTTCTAATCACTTGTGTTCATGAGAACCAATTACTACATACCAACATGAAAGAGTTCGGAAGTTTCACATTAGTTTTAATTATGTTATTTTGAAATATACTAACTTGTAAAAATTCTCAAAAAATTGCTCATATTCTTCGGTATGTCTATGCAAAGAAAATAACGCTTTGTCAATATTCTTCAAAAAAAAATAATTAAATCAAAAGAGTATGTTAATTGAGGGAGATTGTGACATAACCAAGCATTAGAAAAATACCATAATCTAATGAAGAAAAGAAAAATTTTCATAAATGAAGCTAGGGAGTACCGTATCTTCATCAAACATGTATCAGTCGATGGATCGGGAATCCACACAGAATATCGGGTGTATGTTTTGTGTGAAAGTTAAAGACAAATTGCGTGTTATTGATTTGCTCTTAGAAGTTTTACAAGAATTTTACAAGAGAGTTTTTGTTAAGCTAGAACTGGATCCCCCTTCTCGTAGCTCCTTCTCCTCTTTTATACTCCTTCTGCTCT